>CASHTC010000983.1:0-17500 GCA_949357725.1 Hyperoplus immaculatus | reverse complement strand
GACATAGGGTTAATACAGAGGGAGAGAGACATAGGGTTAATACAGAGAGAGAGAGAGAGACATAGGGTTAATACAGAGAGAGAGAGAGAGAGACATAGGGTTAATACAGAGAGAGAGAGAGAGAGAGAGAGAGACATAGGGTTAATACAGAGAGAGAGAGAGACATAGGGTTAATACAGAGAGAGAGAGAGAGAGAGAGAGAGAGAGAGACATGGGGTTAATACAGAGAGAGAGAGAGAGAGACATAGGGTTAATACAGAGAGAGAGAGAGAGACATAGGGTTAATACAGAGAGAGAGAGAGAGAGAGAGAGAGAGAGACATAGGGTTAATACAGAGAGAGAGAGCGAGAGAGAGAGAGAGAGACATAGGGTTAATACAGAGAGAGAGAGAGAGAGAGAGAGACATATGGTTAATACAGAGAGAGAGAGAGAGAGAGAGAGAGAGAGAGAGATAAGGTTAATACAGAGAGAGAGAGAGACATAGGGTTAATACAGAGAGAGAGAGAGAGAGACATAGGGTTAATACAGAGAGAGAGAGAGAGAGACATAGGGTTAATACAGAGAGAGAGAGAGAGAGAGACATAGGGTTAATACAGAGAGAGAGAGAGAGAGAGACATATGGTTAATACAGAGAGAGAGAGAGAGAGAGAGATAAGGTAAATACAGAGAGAGAGAGAGAGACATAGGGTTAATACAGAGAGAGAGAGAGAGACATAGGGTTAATACAGAGAGAGAGAGAGAGAGAGAGAGAGAGAGACATAGGGTTAATACAGAGAGAGAGAGAGAGAGAGAGAGACATAGGGTTAATACAGAGAGAGAGAGTGACATAGGGTTAGTACAGAGAGAGAGAGAGAGAGAGAGAGAGAGAGACATAGGGTTAATACAGAGAGAGAGAGAGACATAGGGTTAATACAGAGAGAGAGAGAGAGAGACATGGGGTTAATACAGAGAGAGAGAGAGAGAGAGACATAGGGTTAATACAGAGAGAGAGAGAGAGAGAGAGACATAGGGTTAATACAGAGAGAGAGAGAGAGAGAGAGAGACATAGGGTTAGTACAGAGAGAGAGAGAGAGAGACATAGGGTTAATACAGAGAGAGAGAGAGAGAGAGAGACATAGGGTTAGTACAGAGAGAGAGAGAGAGAGAGAGAGACATAGGGTTAGTACAGAGAGAGAGAGAGAGAGACATAGGGTTAATACAGAGAGAGAGAGAGAGAGAGAGACATAGGGTTAGTACAGAGAGAGAGAGAGAGAGAGAGAGACATAGGGTTAGTACAGAGAGAGAGAGAGAGAGACATAGGGTTAATACAGAGAGAGAGAGAGAGAGAGAGACATAGGGTTAATACAGAGAGAGAGAGAGAGAGAGAGAGACATAGGGTTAGTACAGAGAGAGAGAGAGAGAGACATAGGGTTAATACAGAGAGAGAGAGAGAGAGAGAGACATAGGGTTAGTACAGAGAGAAAGAGAGAGAGACATAGGGTTAATACAGAGAGAGAGAGAGAGACATAGGGTTAATACAGAGAGAGAGAGAGAGAGAGAGACATAGGGTTAATACAGAGAGAGAGAGAGAGACATAGGGTTAATACAGAGAGAGAGACATAGGGTTAATACAGAGAGAGAGAGAAAGAGAGAGAGACATAGGGTTAATACAGAGAGAGAGAGAGACATAGGGTTAATACAGAGAGAGAGAGAGAGACATAGGGTTAATACAGAGAGAGAGAGAGAGAGAGAGAGAGAGAGAGACATAGGGTTAATACAGAGAGAGAGAGAGAGAGAGAGACATAGGGTTAATACAGAGAGAGAGAGAGAGAGAGAGAGAGACATAGGGTTAATACAGAGAGAGAGAGAGACATAGGGTTAATACAGAGAGAGAGAGAGACATAGGGTTAATACAGAGAGAGAGAGAGACATAGGGTTAATACAGAGAGAGAGAGAGAGAGAGACATAGGGTTAATACAGAGAGAGAGAGAGACATAGGGTTAATACAGAGAGAGAGAGACATAGGGTTAATACAGAGAGAGAGAGAGAGAGAGAGAGACATAGGGTTAATACAGAGAGAGAGAGAGAGAGAGAGAGACATAGGGTTAATACAGAGAGAGAGAGAGACATAGGGTTAATACAGAGAGAGAGAGAGAGAGAGAGAGACATAGGGTTAATACAGAGAGAGAGAGAGACATAGGGTTAATACAGAGAGAGAGAGAGAGAGAGAGAGAGAGAGAGAGAGACATAGGGTTAATACAGAGAGAGAGAGAGAGAGAGAGAGAGAGAGACATAGGGTTAATACAGAGTCAGTTTGGCCCTGGAGAGAAAGTAACAGTTTATGAATCTCCTCTTGGAAATGAAATGCTTTACTGTTATAATAATTGACGCACACACACACACACACCCTGTAACACAGTCACACACAAACACACACACAGACAGAGACACACACACACAGCCCCCCCCCCCCCCCCCCCCCCCACACACACACACACACACACAGCCCCCCCTCACACTCTGCTACTCACTGTGCGGCGGCGTGGTGGTCGTCGACCTCGTGGCCGTCGGGGGCCAGAGGGTTGGAGTAGCTCTCAGCTGCAACGACAAAACAGCACATAAATAAATCTAGTTTCAGATAAACGTTTTTTTTTTTTTTTTTTTTTAACCTTTATTCCTACAGGTAAATCCCATTGAGACCGGAGACTCTTTTACAAGGGAGACCTGTTTTCCTTTCCCACGTTACCATTCACACACACATTCATACACCGATAGCAGCAGGCTAACTATCGACATTCACACGAGGCAAGGTGGGTGAAGTGTCTTGCCCAAGGACACAACAACTCTGACACAGGTGGCAGGGCGGGGATCGAACCTCCAACCCTTTGATCATCGGCCGACCCGCTCTACCACCTGAGACACAGTGGCCCCAAACTAATCTAACACACCGCGCACACACCTCCCTGAGCTCACTGTGTGCTGAAGGGACCATGGCTCAAATATCATGACACTACCTTCACAGTCTGTGTCTTTACCTTAGTATTACCATGTAATCACCTGGTCAATGATCAAACTCCTTTGTGATTTTTCTCTACTTATGACATCTATTGCAGCATGTCCGTCCTGGGAGAGGGATCCCTTACTCTGTCCACTCTCCCTGAGATTTCTTCTATTTTTTTTTAATCCCGGTAAAGGGTTTTTTACTGGGAGTTTTTTCTCAGCCGAGCTAAGGCTGTAAGGGCAGGGTGTCATATTGTATCATATTGTATGGAATGTAAAGCCCACTGAGGCAAATGTATTTGTGATTTTGGGCTGTACAAATAAAACTGATTTGATTTGTGTGTCCTGCATGATATTCAGTTTACAATCATATGTATTGTCATATAGAAACAGAGGGTGGCCTTTATACTGACTGAGCTCAGATGGAAGTTATTGGAAACAAATAATCACAGCCGGTCAGTAATAATGATCACAGCCGGTCAGTAATAATAATCACAGCCGGTCAGTAATACTGATCACAGCCGGTCAGTAATAATGATCACAGCCGGTCAGTAATACTGATCACAGCCGGTCAGTAATACTGATCACAGCCGGTCAGTAATAATAATCACAGCCGGTCAGTAATAATGATCAGATGAATCATAGATCAGTGTATGACTTAGAAACACTTACAATTCACCACAACGTTAAACGAACGCTAACAAGTCTGGATCTTATGGCGAAAAACATGTTAATTGAAACCCTTTTCTGTTCACAAACTCATCCTTTCCACTGACTCTTATCATAATAATCATGTAATGCTCATTTATCCTTTAATTATCTGTTTCTTTAGTGATTGAGGCTTTAAAACTGACCAACTGTGATCGGGTTGGTTGTGGCTAAGCTAAGCTAACTGTAAACAGTATTGTATTATGAATAGTTATATCATCCCGAGTTGATTGTATCGGTGTTAACAGACGGACTTACTCTCGGGCATGTCTCCGGGGAGCCTGGCGCTCTGCTCAGCCGGAAAACAAACACTTTATTCGGTCACAAAGACACAAACTGAGCCGCGTTTGTTTGGATCTGCGATGGTAGCACGCTAGGTCGTTAGCTTCTGCTAGCGGAAGTTCTGCGTCAGTTCCGGGTTGAGATAGCGGGTCAGAGGGGTTGGGGATTTCCTCATATACGAACATAAATCCACTAACATTGAATTTATTGTTAATTTATTTATTCTAATTGGAAAGTTTCATATTTATAAATGCAAATTTGCAAAAAGTTTCCCCTAATTTTATAGGTTTCCTAAAAAATTCAACTAAATTAAATGTACTTATGGATATTATAATTACTTTCTACAAAATCTGCTAGGAAATAAAACCCCAAATTCTACACACTGCAGCTTTAAAGAATATATTAAAACATTGGAACTAATTGACAGTAAAAGAAGTAACAAAACTATCAATATATATAAAAGTATTTCTGAGGAGGAATTATGATTTTTTATTTGAATGTATAGCATTGTGCTGTTTATTTGTATTATTTATATATATATGTCTATACGTCTGTATGTATGTATTATATATAAGAATATAAGATATATGGAGGACTTATGTATGTATGTGTATTATATTGTAATTGTATGTATCAGAAGATCAGATATCTGGAGGACTTTTCATTCATGTATTGAGAATTGTTCAATAAAGTTCATTAAAAATAAAATAAAACAAAAACAAGTATTGGGGATTTTGGGAGTTTGTTGCAAAGTTCACGACAAGATAATAGAAAAGATTGTCCCTGTGTTCCTATATCCATACTTCCCTACTATTTAGTATGCCAGAAAAAGATTTAGAATGTCTCAATTGCAGTATGCTGAAAATACATAAATGCCCCACTAACTCCAATAGCATTTTGGAGTATTCATCTTTATTCTTGACATTTCTTGACATAATGTAAAATAAATCTTCCTTATCTGATTTTTTTTCTTCTCTCCTGTCTGTGGCCCTAAAACTCTTCTGTACTTTAGTATGTAGTGTAGTGAAAAGACTAAAACTCTTCTCTACTTTAGTATGTAGTGTAGTAAAAAGACTAAAACTCTTCTGTACTTTAGTATGTAGTGTAGTGAAAAGACTAAAACTCTTCTGTACTTTAGTATGTAGTGTAGTAAAAAGACTAAAACTCTTCTCTACTTTAGTATGTAGTGTAGTAAAAAGACTAAAACTCTTCTGTACTGTAGTATGTAGTGTAGTACAAAGACTAAAACTCTTCTGTACTTTAGTATGTAGTGTAGTAAAAAGACTAAAACTCTTCTCTACTTTAGTATGTAGTGTAGTAAAAAGACTAAAACTCTTCTGTACTTTAGTATGTAGTGTAGTAAAAAGACTAAAACTCTTCTGTACTTTAGTATGTAGTGTAGTAAAAAGACTAAAACTCTTCTCTACTTTAGTATGTAGTGTAGTAAAAAGACTAAAACTCTTCTGTACTTTAGTATGTAGTGTAGTGAAAAGACTAAAACTCTTCTGTACTTTAGTATGTAGTGTAGTAAAAAGAAAGAGTATGAGATTTGGAACGCAGGGACAATTACAATACGATTACAATCTAACAGTGAGCAACCCTTCTACAGCTGTTGGACACATATACATTTACAAAAGATAAGGCTCAGTTCTAGAATATTTGGAGCTTATAAAAATAATTAACTTAAAAAAAAAGTGTTGAGGAATTTTATGTGAAAATGTATGTGTTGATTAATTGATTCTTGTTTGTTTTAGCGTTATTTAAACGGCCTTAACTTGCTTTAAACAAAGAGACAGAAGGTTTAGCGTCCGTCTGGTTGTTAGTGACATTGGAACACATGTATACATCTGTTTAAAACACTTTGAACTTCTAAACTTCAGTGAATATAACACGTGTAGTTGATCCGTCCTCTGTCGCCCCCTGCAGGTTACTACAGGTCATTACAGTCTCTGCTGCAGGCTCCCCGGGACCAAACGGTTAACCAAAACATTTACACACACACACTGAAACATACCATCCATGCGTACCAATCCCCATACTTCCCTACTATTGAGTATGCCAGAAAAAGATTTAGGATGTCCCAATACATGCACGTCAATTGTAGTATGCTGAAAATACATAAATGCCCCTCTAACTCCAATAGCATTTTGGAGTATTCGTCTTTATTCTTGACATTTTGACAAAATGAAAAAAAAAACTTTCTTATCTGATTTTTTGTCTCTCCTGTCTGTGGCCCTAAAACTCTTCTGTACTTTAGTATGAAGTGTAGTAAAAAGACTAAAACTCTTCTGTACTTTAGTATGAAGTGTAGTAAAAAGACTAAAACTCTTCTGTACTTTAATATGTAGTGTAGTAAAAAGACTAAAACTCTTCTGTACTTTAGTATGTAGTGTAGTAAAAAGACTAAAACTCTTCTGTACTTTAGTATGTAGTGTAGTAAAAAGACTAAAACTCTTCTGTACTTTAGTATGTAGTGTAGTAAAAAGACTAAAACTCTTCTGTACTTTAGTATGTAGTGTAGTAAAAAGACTAAAACTCTTCTGTACCTTAGTATGTAGTGTAGTAAAAAGACTAAAACTCTTCTGTACTTTAGTATGTAGTGTAGTAAAAAGACTAAAACTCTTCTGTATTTTAGTATATAGTGTAGTAAAAAGACTAAAACTCTTCTGTACCTTAGTATGTAGTGTAGTAAAAAGAAAGAGTATGAGATTTGGAACGCAGGGATACACTCTGCAAAAGTTTATATTTTCCTCTTATGGTAAATGTTCTCCACTTATAAAGCTCTTTTCCCTGGTTTTTCAGACTCAAAGCACTTTACATTGTTTTGTCCACATTCACCCATTCACACACACATTCACACACCGATAGCAGCAGCAGCTACCACGCAGGGTGCAAGCTAACTATCAGGGGACATTTAGGGTTCAGTGTCTCTTTGCCCAGGGACACTTGGACATGTGGCGGAGAGACGGGGGAACCAACCACCGACCCTGTAACCCAGTGGACGACCGCCCTACACACTTCACCACAGCCTCCTCCCAATGAGAAAAACCTTTAAGATTAATAAAATGTAGCAGGACACAGATGTTTTTATATCTGTTTATTCATATCAACACATGTACACAGTAGGTTTGGACTGAACCACTTTAGAGAGACGGGGGGGTTAGGGTTTGGTCTGAACCACTTTAGAGAGACGGGGGGTTTAAGGTTTGGACTGAGCCAAGGTCTGCAGGGCGGCAGCCACCTGGTCAGCTGACAGGTTGTCCACCGAGACACTGCTCTCTTTACCGAAGTCTGAAACACAGACAGACAGACAGACAGACACACACATCATTATTAGTATATATTTTCACACGATCCTCTACAGTGTTAATATACAGCCTAGGCTCTGTAAACTGGCATGTTGGCTATGGTGAATGAACACTGGATTATCTTTCCAGCTCACACACAGTACAGACAGGTAGCAGATCATGAGGAGATATTCACTCAGTACAGACAGGTAGTGGATCATGAGGAGATATTCACACAGTACAGACAGGTAGTGGATCATGAGGAGATATTCACTCAGTACAGACAGGTAGTGGATCATGAGGAGATATTCACTCAGTACAGACAGATTTTAGTATGCCTTTGTTTGTGTGCATGCGTGCGTGCGTGTGTGCGTGCCTGTCTGTCTGTGTGTGTGTGTCTGTCTGCCTGCCTGTCTCCCTCTCTGTCTGTCTGTTGTCTCTCTCTCTGTCTGTCTCCCTCTCTGTCTGTCTGTTGTCTCTCTCTCTGCCTGCCTGCCTGTCTGTATCCCTCTCTCTCTCTCTCTCTCTCTCTCTCTCTCTCACCGTGTCTGCCTGCCTGTCTGCCTGCCTGCCTGTCTGTCTCACCGTGCCTGGCCCAGACCCTGCCTGTCTGTCTGTCTGTCTGTCTCACCGTGCCTGGCCCAGACCCTGGCCTGGACTCCAGAACATTCTCTGATCAGGATGGGGAACGTTGGGTTGGCTTTCTTCAGGGTCACATAGTGCTGCTCCACAAACTCCCTGTAACACACACACACACACACACACACACACACACACACACACACACACACACACACACACACACACACACACACACACACACACACACAAGGACGGTTTAAATAATTGATAAAGATCCATAGATAGTTTTTAAAGTTACACATTTTCAATATGAATCCCCCCAGGCTGAGCAGCTGTTCCTGTCACTTCATCTCTGCCTCTAATCTGCTCAGTCAATATTCTGCTTTTCTGTTCTTTCTGTTCTTAAAGGTTGACCCAATAACTTTGGTGCAGAGACTAAACTCTTAACCTGACGACCTATTAACACACAGAACAGTGTTTGCTATATGATTGTATGTACGCTATTGTTCTAATAAACACAGACTGATCTACTTGTCATTGCATTGTTGCTAATATCCTGGTTATTTTAACGCAAACAGACAAGGTTTAGTCAAATACACACCTGAATGTACATTTGGACCTTGGATTTATAAGTACTAGTATGAAAGAAGACATGTTATGGAAGATAGACAATATATCTGAAAAAGCTTATAAACGCTTTTAAAAAACAAAGAATGTTTTAGCTGCTGCGTCTTAACTTAATTCATTTAGTCCATCTAAACACTGACTGCTAACCACTAGCCTGTTAGCTGCTCTCAGGTCATTCTGGATGTTGTGATGCTAAGCTAGCTGTAGCCCTGGGTCTTATAGCACCGACTCATCCCAGTTCCCTCCCCGCCTTAGGGCTCACACTCCCCGGGCTGTGAGCTCACCTCGCCCCGCTGCTGGCCGCGGAGGTCTGGCAGAGGTGGACGCGGATCTCACGGAGGTTTTTCCCCAAATTAGCACCAAGACTCCGAACTGCAGCGGCCGCCATGTTTGTTTCTGTGTGTGTGTGTGTGAAGGACTTCTCTTCTTCGTGGGTTTAATTAGCGGGAAAGGAACCACCGTCCCGCTCTCTGTCGCCACCTGCTGTAACGGACGATATGAAACATTATGATTTGAGTTCAAAACTCATATTCTGTTTATTGATCTCGAACTGTACATGTACGGATACACTCGATATCACACAGTAAAGTGTGAGGGGAATTTGAATAGGCTACTGTTAGCATGTAGCAGTTCATTGGCAATGGTGTAGTGTCTCCACAGAATGAGAATTAAATCTGTTCTTCTGCTCAGGGCATGACTCTGCTTCTGGAGGCCGGAGACACTGTCTGTCTTAAGCTGTGGGTCTGCGAGGCAAAGTTTGATAACGCCGCACATAAAACCACCTTCAGTGGTCACCTGCTTTTCCCCATGTGAGACAGAAGCAGGTGAAATCCATCCATGCTTTATGTTTCCTTTAACACTACTGCTCTTAACCTTAATCCTAATCACTGCAGCACTGTGAAGTTAACTGAGCTGAATGAGAGAGAGAGAGAGAGAGAGAGAGAGAGAGAGAGAGGAGAGAGAGAGAGAGAGAGGGAGAGAGAGAGAGAGAGAGAGAGAGAGAGAGAGAGAGAGAGGGAGAGAGAGAGAGAGAGAGAGAGAGAGAGAGAGAGAGGGAGAGAGAGAGAGAGAGAGAGAGAGAGAGAGAGAGAGGGAGAGAGAGAGGGAGACAGAGAGAGAGAGAGGGAGAGAGAGAGAGAGAGAGAGAGAGAGAGAGAGAGAGAGAGAGAGAGAGAGAGAGAGGGAGAGAGAGAGAGAGAGAGCAATGCAACATGTAAACTATCATGTAAGACATGTGATTCTCTTCTTCTCATTAAACATGAGTGCAGCTTTATCTCTGGATGTCTTTATTATTATTGTCTGAATATAAATACGTTGAAAACAGAAAATCAAAAGTTTTGTCCGAGTAGGGGAGAGTGGGGTAAAGTGAGACACTTTTTACATTTGCTCCCTTCTAGGCAAGCTAAAATTATTTATCAGTAAAATGTACACATTTCCCATTAATTTAGGATGTTTCCTAGAAATGGAAATTATCAGAATTTATTCAGGACAAAGGGCAGTGAAATATATATGTGATTTATATTTGAACAATATGAGTGTTTAAAAAAAAGTTGTCTTGTGTCTCACTTTACCCCAGCTTAGGGGTAAAGTGAGACACTTACTTTTCCCACTCTGAAACTGCCATAACAACACATGTTGTAACAGTTAGAATCCTGACAGCTAGCTTGAAAACCAAATATTCCAAAACTAATGTCGGACGAGTAACAGAATCATGGGGTTTGGTCAATTAAGATTTTTTTTTCTAATCACTTGAAAGTAACTCTGATCAAATACAACATATAATTCATCATGTTTTTATTAACATTCAAATGACAGCTAGTGTCTGGGGATCAGAGCTAAGGACAATCAGAACCAGCTAGAACAGCCTGGGACTCAGAACACAGGATTAGACCCAGCTGTCATGTTCTATCTTTTGAGTCTTTGATCAAACATTTTCTGCATTTGTTTTACACATACATATCTGCCAAACCATTGAATAAAGACATATTACTTAGAGTCCATTGAAGTTAAATGTCACTCTTCTGTCCCCCACATACATACCTGCCAAACCATGCCCTTGCTGACACCCCTTCAACCATTCAACCCCCACCTCCAGCCCACATTGTCTATATTGAAACTAGTCTCCTTGCTACCTTAAATATAATGGATTCATTAAAATAGGCCACAGACACCGTCTCACATTACCCCACAGCATTTGTCTCACTTTACCCCACTGCCACAATTTGAGAAAAAACTACCTCTCTCAGCTAATCAGGCTAATCTTCAGTTATCATCATCACATGGTTTCATATGTTGGTAGTTCATCAACATGTATGATAGAAGTTTTTCTACCTGAATCAATTTGATTAGGCACAACAGTCGATTAAGTTGACAGCAACAAAATTTACTTTTACATGCAAAAAAGAAACTTTTGTGAAAAAAACATGCTTACCACATCACCATGAGGTCCTCTCTTTCAGGGCCAAGGGGAAATGAGAGGGGCTTGAAAACATATATCTCACATGACCAAAAATGTGTTCCATTGCCTAGATACAGGGGGTGTCTCACATTACCCGATGGCTCACATTCCCCCGTTCTCCCGTATGTTATGTTTGGTGTGTAGTAATAACCAACACAAAAGCATTATTTTCCAGCGACCATCATTATCACCGTTCTTGTATCATTCCATTCTTCCTCTTTCCTCCTCTATCCTCCACCACCTCATACCAGAGAGTGAGAGAGAGAGAGAGACAGAAACAGAGAGAAAGAGAGAGAGAAAGAGAGACAGAGAGAAAGAGAGAGAGAAAGAGAGTGAGAGAGAGACAGAGAGAAAGAGACAGAGAGAAAGAGAAAGAGAGAGTGAGAGAGAGACAGAGAGAAAGAGAGAGAGAGAGTTATAGAGTTATAGACCATTATAGTGAGGACAGGGTTATCCTCCACCACCTCATACCGCCAGCCTTACTACGCCACCTTGAGGCTGAACAATGCAACTGGACAGAACTGTATGTGTAATGTATGATGCTACATCCATTTAATATACTGGTTGCGTTCCGAATCGCATACTTTCTACTATATAGTATGTAGAAAAAAGATTTAGGATGTCCCGATTCTTGTGGCCAGATTTTGGATGGTTAGAAGTACCCGGATGTCCTACTTCATGTGGCCAAGATTGTTAGTGTTGAAAAGTGCATCCTATTTGGGCGATTCTGACCCACAATCCAGTGCGCACGTGAAGTGACGTCACATCGACGAAGCCTCCATATGAAAACAAACGGGGATGAGACGGATATAAAAGCAAGAGGCAAGATCAAGGAGCCATGTTATGATGAAATAAGAGAGTAAAGTATGTCCCAATAGTATGCCTACTGCATCCTAACTAGATTATTTTTATCGTCGGATGCAGTATGTAGAATAGAAAAAAGAAAGAGGAGGAGATTCGGAACGCAACCATCTAATCTATGGTTAACTCACTGCAGCCTGAATACGACACTGTAGTGGAGTAGTTTGTCCAGCAGGGGGAGCTGCAGCATCACATGAAGGATCCAAACAGAGAGCTCCATGTGTTTCTGCTACGACACAAAGCACTACACACACACACAGACACACACAGACACACACACACACACACACACACACACACACAGACACACACACACACACACACACACACACACACACACACACACACACACACACACACACACACACACACACACACAGACACACACACACACACACTTTCTGCCAGGACACAAAGCACAACACAGTCACATTTAGTATTATTACACTGAATTTATAGATGTCATCATGACACTAAAACTAGCCTGTCACTTCTTAGTAGGCTATAACTTTTTTTTCAGAAATAGTATGGGACTGTGTGTGTGTGTGTGTGTGTGTGTGTGTGTGTGTGTGTGTGTGTGTGTGTACATTTCCATAATTCCTAATGTTGACTCTCCTTCTTTCTATCAAATGTTAATGGATGTGTAGTACTAACCATGTATACTGTGTTAGCCCACGGTAGCATCTATATACACTGCCTCAGCCTACAGCAGCATACTGGTGCTACATTCAGCCCATGTGCTCACTGCTTACTGCTCAGAATATTTATTTATATTTTCGTCCATTCACTCTTCATGTAAACTCACCGTTTCCATCTAGTGGCTGACAACACACACTACAGCTGTGTGTGTGTGTGTGTGTGTGTGTGTGACTGTGTGTGTGTGTGTGTGTGTGTGTGTGTGTGTGTGTGTGTGTGTGTGTGTGTGTGACTGTGTGTGTGTGTGTGCGTGTGACTGTGTGTGTGAGTGTGAGTGAGAGAGAGAGAGAGAGTTATAGACTGTGTGTGTGTGTGTGTGTGTGTGTGTGTGTGTGTGAGTGAGAGAGAGAGACAGAGAGAAAGAGAGAGAGAGAGAGAGTTATAGACCATTAGAGTGAGGACATTTTGGCCAGTTATCACTTTTGAGAGTTTGAGTGTGAGTGTGAGTGTGTGTGTGTGTGTGTGTGTGTGTGAGTGTGTGTGTGAGTGTGTGTGTGTGCTAGCGTGTGCTGCATAAGAGCTGCTGGTATAAAGTGACAGTATTTCTCGAGGCAGACAGACAGTGGGAGGAGATAATGAGACAGAGTGGTGGAGTCTGTTAGAGCATTCAGTCTGCACACCGCCGCTCAAAGTTAGTTTCCCTCTCTCTCTCTCTCCGTGTGTGTGTGTTTCTCTCCCTCTCTTTCTCTCTCTCTCTCTCTGTGAGTGTGTGTGTCTCTGTGTCTCTGTGTGTGTGTGTGTGAGTGTGCGTGTGTCACAATGGACCGGTTACACTTTGGATTATTGATCTGTGCTTTTCTGCTGCTGATCGACTGTTTGCACTCTGTTTACATCACTGACAACACAGGTGAGACACACAGTTAAACTATTCTGCTGATGTGTGTGTGTGTGTGTGTATGAGTGTGTGTGTGTGTGTGTGTGTGTGTGTGTGTGTGTACAGAGTAATATGACAGTGCAACCACTACTGTTAACACTAGGTTACAGTGGAGTAATGAGTAGGTACAAAACCATGAGTAAGTGGGAGCAGACACACACACACACACACACACACACACACACACACACACACACACACACACACACACACACACACACACACACACACACTGATTCTGCTAGAGAATACCTGTGTTATTGTCAGCAGTAGAACTACTAGCAGCAGTTTTGGGGAAAGCTAGTTTGAAAGCATGGCTCTGCAAACTCCTAATGAGTTGACAGTGGAGCAAGTCAGACAGACAGACAGACAGACAGACAGACAGACAGACAGACAGACAGACAGACAGACAGACAGACAGACAGACAGACAGACAGACAGACAGACAGATAGATAGATAGATAGATAGATAGATAGATAGATAGATAAATGGATAGAGATGATGCATGTATCATGACTTGTCTCAATAGTCCCTCACATGTAGAATATCAGAGATCACAACCAACCAACTGTCTGGCTCTATCTGACCATCTGGGGCAAAGTGATCAACTTGACAATGTACATGTGATATGAAATTATAACAATAATACAAAAGAGTCACATGCAGTAAAGACATGGCAGTGAGTTTATTGTAGAAACTAGAAAAGGGTCAATTAGTCCTTTAGACATGAACCAAAAAATAACATTTAAGTAACATGTGCATTTGTTTAGGAAGTGAGTGAAAGAGAGACGGCAGGATGCATGGCCATGAGGTGATGTGTAATAATGTGATAGATAGATAGATAGATAGATAGATAGATAGATAGATAGATAGATAGATAGATAGATAGATAGATAGATAGATAGATAGATAGATAGATAGATAGATAGATAGATAGATAGATAGATAGATAGATAGATAGATAGATAGATAGATGGATAGATAGATAGATAGATAGATAGATAGATAGATAGATAGATAGATAGATAGATAGATAGATAGATAGAAAAATCGATATATAGATAGATAGATAGATAGATAGATAGATAGATAGATAGATAGATAGATAGATAGATAGATAGATAGATAGATAGATAGATAGATAGATAGATAGATAGATAGATAGATAGATAGATAGATAGATGGCAGGATGCATGGCCATGAGGTAATGTATTTCTATGTGACTATGTCAGATTAATAATGGTGATATGACCACGGTGAAGCAAAGTAAACTGTGATTTAGTAGCGTTCATAAACACAGGCTTTTCCCGTCTGCTGTAAATGGTTTGGTCTGAGTTGGCGGGGATTCAGACCAGAGCAAAGGCATTAAGAAAAACTATATAAAAATAGCATTCTTTGCACAGATGGTCTGGTTTGCTGTTACATGTAATTTATGATCATCAGAGGAAACATGAGACTGTTTCAGAAATATTTCAAAGTTCCTCTTAGAAGGATCAAAACAAAATGAAAACAAGCAGTTAATAATTAAAGGGAAAAACTTTTAAAATCTCGAAAAATTCCGATATATCTTCACTTCACTCTGAGTATTTCTCACAGAGTTAATATTTATATATCAAACGTTTGCCTCTAACTCACAGACCGTTTGTCCGATCGCCACAGGGATCAGACCGAGAGAAGCAGGAGATCCCTGTGGAGATGTTGGTGGGAGAACTGTGTCTGTAGTGTAAACGATTTAAGAAATAGAGCAGATTAGAAATGTGGTAACCAGCTGTGTTTCTGAAGAAGAAATGTCCAATCTCTGTACCATTGGAGCCTATCGGGCAGTAGCTTGGACTTTCTATCACTTGGATGTTCACAGATCCTAATGTGTAGCTCAGTCTGCTTCAGTGGTCACATGTGTGCGACCGGGACGAGATTTCCCTCGTTTTGATGTAAACATTATGCATGTAGAGAGACATATGTGCGAGGGACAGCTCCGCTCCACTCTAGCAATGAGGTCACACTCTAGCTCTGAACATTCCATCTCAGTTTCCCAACAGAGAATAATTTTTCCTATTTTGCCTTTTTCTCAATAACGGTCTCTGCTGCTGTTAGTTTTACAGACAGTCTTCAGAATCTTAAACATATAGAATCACATCGTCAGCATATGAAGAGATCTTATGTGGAGTTCATTGACGTATTACTGGATGTGTGTCTGGAAGTAGGCTCTTTATATGTTAATCTTATCCACTTAAAGCTACAGTGTGTAATGTGGGAATATTTAGGGTCATCTAGTGGTCAGATTGTAGATGTCAGCGCTCCCTTGCTAACCCCTCCCTTTGGGGGAGAATTTACAGAAGCTACGGTGGCGTTCAAGGACAAGAAGCTATAGTTACTAAAGATGGCATCATCCACCACCGCCTCAAGTCTTTCCACAATATCAAGTGATGAGGTGAAGATGTATTTAGTTATTTATTCTATAGTACTTCTTCTTCTTCTTGGTCTTCCAACAGGTGCATTTCCCCAGGACGCCCACTATATGTAAAAACGTGTAAGGCCGTTAAGTTTGTCCGTTCTGTGCTACTGTAGAAACATGGCGGTGCAACATGGCGGCCTCAGCACCCCGCTCCTATGTAGATATAAAAGGCTCATTCTAAGGTCATGAAAACAAGAGATTATACACTGATTAAAACAAACAAATTAATATTATATTCCATTTCTAACTAGTCTGTTCTGAAAAATTCTACACACTGTGTCTTTAAAACAACAGATTGATTATGTTAAGTATTGAGCTATACTTGCAGCAGCAAACACACGCACACCACACACACACACACACACACACACACACGACACACACACACACACACACACACACACACACACACACACACACACACACAGTGTGTTTGGTAGGAACTGTGCCTGTGTGCGAGTCACTAAACTTTCCCCGCCACGTTTCCCTCATAAATCTCTGTGTTTATGCGTCTCTGGCGTTTGGGGAATGTGAGGCATTAGATCATATTTCATCAGAACCTCCACAGCCATGTTACTGTGTGTGTGTGTGTGTGTGTGTGTGTGTGTGGTGTGTGTGTGTGTGAGTCTGTTACTGTGTGTGTGTGTGTGTGTGTGAGTCTGTTACTGTGTGTGTGTGTGTGTGTGTGAGACTGTTACTGTGTGTGTGTGTGTGTGTGGGTGTGTGTGTGTGTGTGAGTCTGTTACTGTGTGTGTGCGTGTGTGTGTGTGTGTGTGTGTGTGTGTGTGTGTGTGTGTGTGAGTCTGTTACTGTGTGTGTGCGTGTGTGTGTGTGTGTGTGTGTGTGTGTGTGTGTGTGAGCGTGTGTGTGTGTGTGTGTGTGAGCGTGTGTGTGTGTGTGTGTGTGTGTGTGTGTGTGTGAGTCTGTTACTGTGTGTGTGCGTGTGTGTGTGTGTGTGTGTGTGTGTGTGTGTGTGTGTGTGAGCGTGTGTGTGTGTGTGTGTGTGAGCGTGTGTGTGTGTGTGTGTGTGTGTGTGTGTGACCCTAAACCTCACTGACCCACAGAAGACAAACCGTTTCCATTCCTAAATCACATCAAACACTTTTAGGAACTTAACACCATTTATTAACTTGAGGCTCACTGTGAGGAAAGGAGGGGGGGGGGCACAGGAGCGGACCCAGGGTGGTGTCTCGAAGGGGGGGGGGGGGGGCACATGTGTGGACCCAGGGGTGTCTCGAAGGGGCGGGGGGGGGGCACATGTGTGGACCCAGGGGTGTCTCAAAGGAGGGGGGGGAGGGCACATGTGTGGACCCAGGGGTGTCTCGAAAGGGGGGGGTGGGTCGTTTAGAGGGATAACCACTTAATCACAAGCCGTGGGTAGGAAGAGGAGAAACACAACCAAACTGTTTGCATTGTGGGGCTGTTGAGTAGGAAAAGTATCCTGTCGATCCATACACAAAATCTTCCTGGAAGTTAGTGCTCATCCGGGAATTTCTTGTCTACACAAACTCGCATACTCAACCGCAGCCCTTGACCCTAACCTTAACCTGTGACCCCAATATCACAGATCCACCCACCAGACTCACACACACACAAGCACATGCGCACCACGCACACACACACACACACACACACACACACACACACACACACACACACACACACACACACACACACACACACACACACA
>CASHTC010000981.1:30000-32500 GCA_949357725.1 Hyperoplus immaculatus | reverse complement strand
TAGTTAAGGCACTAACCATGGAGTCAATATTTAACTATAGTCGATAAAAAAAAATCCATAAAATGAATAGTTTCAGTCGTCTTACTGTGCCCTGAATGTTCTCTCAAACTCCGGCGGGCCAGTGACGGCAGGAGGCAAAACCTTATGGATCATTCTGGACAGACCGACTCGCCGGGCCAACAATCCTAAAAGAGACACAGAGATTTCAGCTTAAAGCCCTACTTCACGGGTGGAAATATGAAGGTGTATTGAACTCTGAGATCCTATGTAGTATAAATGTGCAAAACATTTTAGAAATCGGTTCATCCTAGCCTGAGAAAAGGCAGAAAGAGTGTTTTATGGTCTCCGAGTTACACAGTGCAACTTTAAAGAGGACCTATTATGCTACTTTTCTGGTCTTAATTTCTTGTTTTACACTGCTATAGAGCAACCTGACACGAATCACATCACAAAAAACTATGTAGATTTTCGGGAAGCTCTTTCTCTTATTTTGGCGATCCAGCACATCCTGTCAACACTTGAGTGTGTGTGCTTCGGCTCCCTCCGCCTGTGCTTCGGCCATCTCCGCTCCCCTCCCCCCCTCCTGCAAACCCCACTCCGTTGTGATTGGTTACCTTCCTTCCGGAACACTTTCAGTGGCGGGAAGCGCGAGCATGGACCTATAAGGGCGCGAGGCAGACGCGAGGCAGACGCGAACAGGGAAGTGACAGCATTACCATACATGGAAACATCCGCGTGGAGACGTCACAAAGTTTTATGCGACGTCACAAATTATGAAAGGGTAGACCGCTTTGAACACGTGACTTCTCGACTGGCTAGAATAGTGTTTAGTGCTCTGCACAGACACCCCAGACGGTCAGCAGGGAATATGTCGAAATGCATGTAAGTCATTATTTGATAATTTAGTATGGTTAAGCATGACTATGAATCATCATAACAACGTTTATAGGTCATAAAAGTCAAAAAGCATCATAGGTCCTCTTTAAGCATAAAAACAAACACATTTGATTCACCCAGTCTCACACACACACACACAGACACACAGACACACACACACACACACACTCACACACAAAGACAGGCAGGCAGACAGACAGACAGACAGACAGAAACACACACACACTTGCTCACTCACACACACACAGACAGACAGATAGACAGACACACACACACACACACAAGGATAGACACACACACACACACACACACACACACATAGACTCACCCATTTGCAGTGCAGAAAGCAGAGAAACTGCCGCCAATAGTACAGGGGGTTCAAATCCCATTGCCATGTAGAAACACACACTCACTGACACACACACACTCTCACACACACACACACGGTGATAACGCTGTAAAATCACACACACTGACACACACTCTCACACACACACACACACGGTGATAACGCTGTAAAATCACACACACTGACACACACACACTCTCACACACACATACACGGTTATAACTCTATAAAATCACACACACACACACACACACACACACACTGACACACACACGGTTATAACTCCAGTACAGAGCGAACAAAGTAGTAGCTACTTCCTGATAACGCAGCTGTTTAAATACATCAACAAACAAGTCCTGTCTTGTTGTCTGACGCCCTGCCCTTTATATGAATAACTGTCAAAAGTTTAAAAACTCCTACGGGGGAAATGTTCGCATAATTAGGTTGATATAGCCAAATTTGCACACTTATTATCAAGCATTTGTTCATATGTTGTTCACTGTCTGATTTATGAGACATTTTCTTCTTAAAGACATGCTGAAAATGCATTTATTAAGACCTGGGCATATTATCTTTGATTTATAAAATGAACAAAGGCTGTATGTGAGTGAGTGTGTGTGTGTGCGTGCGTGTGTGTGACTGTGTGTGTGTGTGTGTGTGTGTGACTGTTTGTGTGTGTGTGTGTGTGTGTGAGTGTGTGTGTGTGTGTGCGTGTGTGTGCGTGTGTGTGTGTGAGTGTGTGCGTGCGTGCGTGCGTGTGTGTGTGTGTGTGTGCTCTATCCAAATTCTGTTCTGTAAATCTTTGGACTAATATTGTATGTTGTAAAAATGAAATAATGATTTTAACTCTTCAAGGCTTTATCCAACATCTATATTTTTCATTCTTATTTTTTTTAAAGGTATTTTTTTTTGGCATTTTTCTGCTTTATTGATAGTGTAGAGACAGAGTTGAAATGGGGCAGAGAGGGGAGTGACATGCAGAGAACGACCGCGGGCTGGAATCGAACCCGGGTCCGCTGCTGGCCGAGGCCCATGGGGGGGACGCCCTACCAACTGAGCTAAGGGCCCATGGGGGGGGACGCCCTACCAACTGAGCTAAGGGCCCATGGGGGGGGGACGCCCTACCAACTGAGCTAAGGGCCCATGGGGGGAGACGCCCTACCAACTGAGCTAAGGGCCCATGGGGGGGGACGCCCTACCAACTGAGCTAAGGGCCCATGGGGGGGGACGCCCTACCAACTGAGCTAAGGGCCC
>CASHTC010000981.1:15000-22500 GCA_949357725.1 Hyperoplus immaculatus | reverse complement strand
TGCACAAGCACACATCTTGCGAGCAGATTAGTTGTGCAGCTCAAAAAATTTAAAAAAGGTAATTTTTTTTTTGACGGTTTAACGGTCGGTAGGTAGTCAACTCTAACTGTCTGTCTATCTAACTGTCTGTCTATCTAACTGTCTGTCTGTCTGTCTGTCTGTCTATCTAACTGTCTGTCTGTCTGTCTATCTAACTGTCTGTCTGTCTGTCTGTCCCTTTTATAGGATGGAGGGTGTGTGTGTGGGGAGGTGGACAGTGCCGGTGAGTTAACAGGAGACAGTCTGGCGTACGTTTACCCCGACGCACACACCGCTCTGTACGGGCGGTTTGTCGAGGGCCAACTCATCGAAGCGCGACTCGCTACCGTCACACACAGCCAGAGCGGGACGCCACGCTTTGACGTAACACCTGATAGTAAGTAGAGAGGTGTGTGTGTGTGTGTGTGTATCTGTCTGTCTGTCTGTTGATTTCTATCTATCTATCTATCTATCTATCTATCTATCTATCTATCTATCTATCTATCTATCTATCTATCTATCTATCTATCTATCTATCTTTCTATCTGTCTGTCTGTCTGTCTGTCTGTCTGTCTGTCTGTCTGTCTGTCTGTCTATCCATCTATCTTTGTTCATATTCAAGGGTCAAAGAGGCATTTTAGAATTTAAAAATAAAAGTTGGTTAAAACATCTACTGAAGCCAATACAAAGAAAATGCATGTAAATGATTGATTAAGCAATTCAGCATAAAAAAATGTATTAATTAATAAAACTAAAAAGTTTGAGAGTTAAAGGTGCAGTGTGTAATATGACAGAATGCAACGCTCCCTGGGTAACCCCACCCCTTTCGAATAATAACAGAGGCTACAGTGGCCTTCAAGGACAAGAATAATTCAATATTTTAAACAATGCACCTGATGACATTCCAACTATGACACATTCAAGATGGCGGCACTAGGCCTTGGTCCAAAATATGCAGAAATATGGACATATATGAGACCCTTTCTAAGGGAAAAATAAATAATTCAAAAAAAAATTATTATGCTATTATGCACTAAATTAAATGTACTGATGGATATTATAATTACTTTCTACAAAATCTGCTAGGAGATAAAACCCAAAATTCTACACACTGCAGCTTTAAGAGGAATATGAAAATAAATTAAAAAAATAAACATAATTTTTTAGTCTTATAATTCAACTTTAATTGTATTATATGTTCAGTAAATATATTTAAAAAAAATATTTAATTGGTCATTTTATTGTATGTTTTTCAGGTGCTGTTTACTCCTATGATAAGTCTACGTCGACCTGCATCGGCACACACACTCTGCTGGCTGAACCGTATGAGAGCCAGAGGTAACACACACACTCACTCACTCACTCACTCACTCACTCACTCACTCACTCACTCACTCACTCACTCACATAGCGACACTTGGACATGTGGTGGGGAGACGGGGGATCGAACCACCGACCCTGTAACCCACGACCACCCTACACACTTCACTACAGCCTCCCTTAATAAATCCTATTGTCTGTGTTTTGTGTGTCAGGGCGTATACCCACTATATAAAAAAAACTGTATAAAACAGCATTCTAAAACAGCACTGATGGTCTCGTTTGCTGTTACATGTAATTTATGATCATATGAGGAAAAATTTGACTGTTTCAGAAATATTTAAAAGTTCCTCGTAGCACCTTTTAAGAATGTTTGGTGACTAGAGCAAGTTTGTAATGGTGGGCTGTAGCTCAGTGGTTGTGGTGGTCGACCCACAACTGCAGGGTTGGTGGTTCGATCCCCCGTCTCCCCGCCACATGTCCAAGTGTCCCTGGGCAAAGAGACACTGAACCCTAAATGTCTCCTGATAGTTAGCTTGCACCCTGCGTGGTAGCTGCTGCTGCTATCGGTGTATGAATGTGTGCTCCAGTTGTAAGTCGCGTTGTATAAAAGCGTCTGATAAATGACATGTAATGTAATGTTATAATATGTGTTTGTATGTCAGGGTATAAGAATGTTTTTTTAGTAGGAATGTTTTGGTGACTAAATCAGGGTTTTTCCTGGCTCTTTGGGGGGTCAGTACGCGACCGTTTTTTTTTTGGTTTCGTGACTATGTGCAACAGTAAAGGCAAACGGTTTGTGTATTTTAAGAGGGTGTGGGGTTGGGAGAGGGGAGTTTCTGTCCATTAAAGACGGTTAGTCATTGATTTAAGAGCATTCTGCATTTATTTTACTTTTAACAAGTTTTTTTTCTAATAACACCATGACTTTGGACTTTAAACAAAGGCTGTTCCTAATTGAACTGAAAACGGGGAGAAAAGAAATAGGCTAAATAAGTGAAACATATTTTAAATAATTGACTAAAATAAATATGTCAAAATAAAAATAAAAATAACCAGTTGTAGGGCACGTCTTTTGACAGCATTAAATGTAAGGGCATGATTTATTTATGTCAAGGAGCAGGGTGGATAGGCAGCAGGGTGGATAGGCAGCAGGGTGGATAGGCAGCAGGGTGGATAGGCAGCAGGGTGGATAGGCAGCAGGGTGGATACTATAGGCAGCTGCATTGTAGTGTTGACAGTTGTGGTGGCAGGAGTCAAGGAGCTTTAAACCTCCTGTGGTTTTTAGTCAGTGATTGCTTGGTCATAGACCACTATGATTCGACTTAAAGTGAATAAACAAATTGGTCGGGATGTTTAGAGGAGCAGATCAGGTCGTATGCCCTTCTCTCTCTCTCTCCCTCTCTCTCTCTCTCTCTCTCTCTCTCTCTCTCTCTCTCTCTCTCTCTCTCTCTCTCTCTCTCTCTCTCTCTCTCTCTCTCTCTCTCTCTCTCTTTAGTTTGTTGTGAGTCTGAAGTGTTTTCAGACAACACAATTAGTTTTACCTTTATTCTCGTCGTATAGAAGTTTTTCAAAACACCCGGCAAAGCGTAACATCTCCCTCCTACTCTCTGGACCAGCCGATAGCTAAACTATCAGGTGAGGGAGGGGCCGAGCGGAGCGCATAGCAGAAGGGTTCGCTGCATTTACAAGCCTGCTGCTGCATGCGTGCGGAACAATGATAGTTTAATAACGATTATTTTGTTTTCATGATTGAGAGAAGCCGTAATAGTAATCGAAAATGAAATTCAAGTTATTGCCCAGCCCCTCGAGAAGGATGACTTAAATTGGGCTGAATTTGGAGAGGTTTTAAATAGCTATATTTATTCTCAATCTTTATCATTTTGGCGCTGGTGATTTTCCTTTGGCGCTGGATAAATCCGCTTTGGCGCGCGCCAACACTTTCTCTATGCAGGAAGAACCCTGTAAATGTAATATGTGTTTTGTGTGTCAGGGAATTATAATGTAGAATCACTCACTCACTCACTCACTCACTCACTCACTCACTCACTCACTCACTCACTGACTGTCATACACTCTGTCACTCACTCACTCACTCACACACACACACACACACACACACTGCCCTTAATAAATCCTATTGTGTGTGTTTTGTGTGTGTGTCAGGGTGTTTGTGAGGGACTCCCTGATCAAAGGAGCGGGACAGGGACTGTTTGCTAAGACTGACGCTCACACCAACACAGTGATGGCCTTTTATAACGGAGTCCGAATCACACACACCGAGGTAAAGGCCTAGGCTCTGTAAACGGGCATTTTGTGAACATACCATTCATCTAGTTATGTATCTATTTGTCTGTCATTTTTTTTAAAGCTATAATTATACATTTTCTTTTCTTTAAAATTTTTTTTTTCATAATTTTGACTAGTTGAGCTGTATAATTTACACACACACACACACACACACACACACACACACACACACACACACACATATCTTGATCCCAATTTTTTTTTAAACATAAAACAATATTGAAAAACATTAAATATTGAATAAAACGTATTTTATTTGTGTTCAGGTGGACAGCAGAGACTGGTCTATGAATGGAAACACTATTTCTCTAGACGAGGACACAGTGATCGACGTCCCGGCTCCATTCGACCAGACGGACAGATACTGCGCCTCCCTGGGACACAAGGGGAACCACTCCTTCACCCCCAACTGCAAATATGAGCCGTGAGTTACATCTTCTGTGTGTGTGTGTGTGTGTGTGTGTGTGTGTGTGTGTGTGTGTGTGTGTGTGTGTGTGTGTGTGTGTGTGTGTGTGTGTGTGTAAATTGTAGTTGACTGGACAATTTATTTAT
This sequence comes from Hyperoplus immaculatus, assembly GCA_949357725.1. Taxonomy (NCBI): domain Eukaryota; kingdom Metazoa; phylum Chordata; class Actinopteri; order Uranoscopiformes; family Ammodytidae; genus Hyperoplus; species Hyperoplus immaculatus. The sequence continues at coordinate 18,300 of CASHTC010000981.1, read as the reverse complement.
TTTTTTTTCTGAAAACTCCCCAAGTCATTCCCCTCTCTGCCCCATTTCATCTCTGTCTCTCCACACTGTCAATAAAGCAATAAAAAAAAAAAGCTAAAAAATTAACCTTAAAAACAATTCTTGTGTTAATTTCTTTGCTTTGTGCAGGCATGTCCATCCTCGTTTTTGTATGTTGGTAAAGAAATAAATATAGATAATTGAGCCTTATGATTATAAACAAGCTGACCTCTTTTAAGCTACTTACATTTTGTAAAAAATCATGAAAAGTAAAAAAATTTGCGTCTTACTGTATATTATCATGACATGAAATCCTTGCATGTGTATTTACTTTTAACAGGCATGTCCATCCCCGTTTCGGACGACTCAAATGTGTGAAAACCATCCGTGATAATTGTATTTTATTAATTTCTTTAGTCATTAATGAACCTTTTTTTCATTTGTACGGTTGAGTTATTAATTTAATATATTTTTTTGTATCCATCTCAATCTACTGTCACCTACTAACTGGAGTCTGCCTCCATGACACTTATGAATTGTGAGATCCTGTAACTTGAAATAAAAACATCTATATGAATTAACTCAAATTTTTGCTAGTGTTTAAAACATTTTCAAATATGGTCGGGATGTTCGGATGGTCGGGAGAGACAAATATTTCTGTGTTTTTCTGTTCTTTTACCAGATATGTCCATCCCCGTTCCTGTATCCTGAAACAAAAATATATAAAAAAAAAAAAAAAAAAATAACAACCTTAATTTAAAAAAATTAAAAACTTTATTTGTTTGATATGTGCAAATAGAGCAATATAAAACAAATGTAAATAAAAATAATGTTTCCTGTATCCTGAAACAAAAATATATAAAAAAAAAAATAAAAAAAAAAAACCTTAATTTAAAAAAATGTAAAACTTTATTTGTTTGATATGTGCAAATAGAGCAATATAATTATATTTTTTTTCAAATAAACCTTGTGTGTATTTCTTCACTTTACCAGATACTTCCATCCCCGTTTCGGACAGCTCAAATGTGTCAAAACCATCCGTGCGGTGCAGAAAGGGGAGGAGCTAACTGTCGCCTACGGTTACGACCACACGCCGACCGGGCAGAGCGGACCGGAGGCGCCCGATTGGTACAAACAAGCACTGGACGAACATCAGCGCACCAATCAGAAGAGAGCGATCAATCATTAATTAAAAAAAATATATAATAAAAATACTTTGGGGATAATTTTATTATGATTTTATGGTAGTAACAGTTTTTACATCTTGTGTCAAAAAGAATTATGATGGATACACCTTTTTTTTCCCTATTTTAAAAATCAAAAGCACTATTTACAGGTCTTAAAAAGGCATTTTAAACATCATTTTAAGAAGGAAATGAACAATATATGAACAAGCACTTGGATGAACATCAACGGACCAATCGGAAGACAATTTTTTTTTAAACAAGACATTTTGCATCAAGTTTCTATGATTTATAGGTTTTACTGAACATATTTTGGATACAGACTTTATTCAGGTCTTGAAAAAATTCATTTTCCGCATGTTTTTGAGAAGAAAATGTATCATAAATCAGACAATTAACAACATATGAACAAATCCCTTTTTAACAGAGATCAACAATTAACAAAAATAAATAAAAAAATACATTTGGTATCACGTTTTTATGAATAATCAGTTTTTTCTGATTGCTTAGCTTAGGCACAGCTGCTTTTTGAAAACGTATTCAAAAGCAAGGTCTGGAAAGTTTGTAAATCTTCTGTTTTCAAGGTTTGAAATGTGCTAGAGATCTGAACACATTGTCCCAAGTTTTTATAGAATATATCTCTGGATAAAGACTTTTTTTTCACTTTATAAATCAAACAAATACTATGTACAGGTCTTAGAAATGCATTTTCAGCAAGAACAAAATGTCTCATAAATTGGACAATTATAAACACATGAACAAATCCTTCTGCAATAACCTTCAGAATAGTGCAAAGAATGTAGTTTTCAACGGACCATTCAGGAGAGAAAAAAAAAACTGTTGGTATCATTTTATTATGATTTATATGGTGGTTTAGCCTTTTTGCAGGTCTTAAAATGTATTTTCAATGTGTTTTTAAGAAGAAAATGTATCATAAATTAGATGATTAACGACATACAGTCCCCTCCAACAGTATTGGAACAGTGAGGCCAATTGCTTTATTTTTGCTGTAGACTGGAAACATTTGGGTTTGACACCAAAAGATGAATATGAGACAATAGATCAACATTTCAGCTTTCATTTCCATGTACTCACATCTGGATCTGATACACAACTGAGAAGATATCATTATATGTAAAGGAACACCACATTCTTAGGTGAGCAAAAGTATTAACGACATTTGGAGCTGATGTGGGGCGGGGTTTGTCCGCCTGACAGTCTTAACTCTGGGTGGTAAACTCCCTCGTGCCTTCTCCACCTGCTGCGGACACACACACACACACACACACACACACACACACACACACACACACACACACACACACACACACACACACACAGGTAGTTAATGAATGAATTTGCGACTTCCTACCAGTAAGACCAGCCAACAGCCCGGAAGCACCACTCTATCACTCACACACAATCACAGGTACAGACAGAGACAAACACACACAGACACACACACATAGAAACGGCGGCTTTCTACCTACACTCAACACCTGGATTTTTACCTCTCTGACGACTTTCTAAGCGATTTTTCTAACTTTTCTTGGAATAGGAGACACAGAGAGAGAAAGAAAGAGAGAGAGACGGATAGACAGAGAGAGAGACACAGAGAGACAGAGACACAAAGAGAGAGAGAGAGAGAGACAGACAGACAGACAGACAGACAGACAGAGACAGACGGAGACAGAGAGAGTAGGACTTTGTATTGTGGTCTTAAACGTATAGGACCATGGACGCGCACAAGTATTTCATCTTTAGCCAGAGGCGCGTGCTCGTGCTGGGGATCCTGCAGTTGGCGTGCGCGAGCATCTGTGTGATCTGTGGATTCATGGACGCGCTCTTCCGTAAAGACACTCCACTCAGTGCAAGCAGGACGCCGGTGTGGGGAGGACTGGTAAGACGTCGTGTGTGTGTGTGTGTGTGTGTGTGTGTGTGTCTCTGTGTCTCTCTCTCTGTCTGTCTGTCTGTCTGTCTGTCTGTCTGTCTGTGTGTGTGTCTGTATCATGATCTGCTATACACTGTGTGCGCTTTTTCCAGGTGCGCTTCTTTATATGGCCATGGAGCTGACAGCCCAGCTTCCTGGTGTGTGTGTGGAGTTTCTTATTGGGACATT
>CASHTC010000981.1:0-10000 GCA_949357725.1 Hyperoplus immaculatus | reverse complement strand
AGGATGGTGTGGGGTGTGGGGTGGGTAGGGGTTATAAATGCTTATAAATGTTTTGTTTGAAGAAAGAAAAGGGAAATTTAAATAAAAATTGTTTCTAAAAAAAGAAGAAGGGGGCGCCCTTAGCTCAGTTGGTAGGGCGTCCCCCCCCACCCCCTCCTCATGGGCCTCGGCCAGCAGCGGACCTGGGTTCGATTCCAGCCCAAAGCCGTTCTCTGCATGTCACTCCCCTCTCTGCCCCAATTTCAGCTCTGTCTCTACACTATCAATAAAGCATAAAAATGCCCAAAAAATATATTTAAAAAAAAACACTCAACATTTTGAATTGTTCAAGGTCGTTTATTGCAACGTTACACGTGACAAAAACCTTAGCAAGCGTTGGGTTCCATTCATCAAGTCATTTTGTGAATTCAGACCAATTCTTTGATTGACATTTCTCTTCTCTTGTGCGTTTTGCAATGACACTTACAGTAGATCTAATGGTTGTTTATTTGTTTTGCTCAGATGATAGCAGTGAAGGCAAAGGACACTTAAAGGTGTAGTCAGTGATTCTGGAGAACGCTTGTTGTCAAAATCACTTTTTTTTGTTAAAATCAGTGAATATCTCCTCACGATCTGCTACCTGTGTGGGTGTGTGTTGGAAACAAGTGCAGTTTTAATACACAGCCTAGGCTCTGTAAACTGGTATGTAAACAAAGGAGGCCCCACCACAGCTAGCAACATGCCCTTTTACAGAGCCTAGGCTGCGTATTAACACTGGATTCTTTTCCCAGCACACACACACACACACACACACAGTACAGACAGGTAGCAGATCATGAGGAGATATTCACTGATTTTGACAAAAAGCGTTCTCCAGTATCACTGACTACAACCTTTAAATTACAGTAAAAACAAAGTACTTTTCCATGATATTCTAATATTTTGATAAGCCCATGTACAGTAGATGTATTCTTAGTTTATGGCTGCACACCCATGATGCAAATCTGAAGAACATAAGGCAAAAAAGACAGCAGTGAAGTGGAAAGGACACTTAAAAGAACAACATATTAAAAGAACAAAATAATATAAAACCCCGGCGGTGCGCCCTGAGAGAGAAGGCCTTTTGGTTTGATTGACAGTTCACATTCAGACACAGATCCAGCTGTGACTATAGCTATGACACACCTCCACATCTGCTAAACTAAACAGCTGTGTGTGTTTGTGTGTGTGGGTCTCTATGTTTAACTGTGTGTGTGTGTGTGTGTGTGTGTGTGTGTGTGTGTGTGTGTGTGTGTGTGTGTGTGTGTGTGTGTGTGTGTGTGTGTGTGTGTGTGTGTGTGTGTGCGTGTGTGTGAGTGACTGTGTTTAACTGTGTGTGTGTGTGTGTGTGTGTGTGTGTGTGTGTGTGTGTGTGTGTGTGTGCGTGTGTGTGGGTCTCTATGTTTAACTGTGTGTGTGTGTGTGTGTGTGTGTGTGTGTGTGTGTGTGTGTGTGTGTGTGAGTGAGTGTGTGTGAGTGAGTGTGTGTGTGAGTGAGTGTGTTTAACTGTGTGTGTGTGAGTGAGTGTGTTTAACTGTGTGTGTGTGTGTGTATGTGTGTGTGTGTGAGTGAGTGAGTGTGTGTGTGTGTGTGAGTGAGTGTGTTTAACTGTGTGTGTGTGTGTGAGTGAGTGTGTGTGTGAGTGAGTGTGTTTAACTGTGTGTGTGTGTGTGAGTGAGTGTGTGTGTGAGTGAGTGTGTTTAACTGTGTGTGTGTGAGTGAGTGAGTGTGTGTGAGTGAGTGTGTGTGTGCGTGTGTGTGAGTGACTGTGTTTAACTGTGTGTGTGTGTGTGTGAGTGAGTGTGTGTGTGAGTGAGTGTGTTTAACTGTGTGTGTGTGTGTATGTGTGTGTGTGTGAGTGAGTGAGTGTGTGTGTGTGTGTGTGAGTGACTGTGTTTAACTGTGTGTGTGTGTGTGTATGTGTGTGTGTGAGTGACTGTGTTTAACTGTGTGTGTGTGTGAGTGAGTGTGTGTGTGTGAGCGACTGTGTTTAACTGTGTGTGTGTGTGTGTGAGTGAGTGTGTTTAACTGTGTGTGTGTGTGTGTGTGTGTGTGTGTGTGTGTGAGTGAGTGTGTTTAACTGTGTGTGTGTGTGTGTGTGTGTGTGTGTGTGTGTGAGTGAGTGTGTTTAATTGTGTGTGTGTGTGTGTGTGGCATAATGACATTAGCAGCATAAAGCAGACATTATATAGGCCTCACACCATTTTCTATAAAAAAAAAATTTGAAGCAGTTTTCATGTTGATTTGAGTTGCCTCTCTTTTTCCACTCTCTAGTAAACTACAAACCAACATCGCCGGCAGCCTACACTTCCCACAATCCCTTGCGTCGGATAGCAGTTGGCTGCTTCACTGCTTTAACTGTAACAAGATGCAACATGTACATTTTTGCTTTTAAAGAATTCTTAAAGGTGCAGTGTGTACTATGACATCATCAAGAAAGTTCTACAAAGTTCTAGAATGCAACGCTCCCTGGGTAACCCCACCCCTTTCAAATAATAACAGAAGCTACAGTGGCCTTCAAGGACAAGAACAATTCTAAATTTTAAACAATGCACCTGATGACATTCCAACTATGACACTTTCAAGATGGCGGCACTAGGCCTTGGTCCAAAATATGCAGAAATATGGACATATATGAGACCCTTTCTAAGGGAAAAAATAATAATAAAAAAAAAAATGCAGCTATTATGCACTAAATTAAATGTACTTATGGATATTATAATTACTTTCTACAAAATCTGCTAGGAAATAAAACCCAAAATTCTACACACTGCAGCTTTAATGTTTTATTTCTCATTTGCTTTTCTAATGTGTATTATGTATTTTAATCTATACTTGATGTATTTCTTGCCCCTGTAAAGCACTTTGAATGGCCTCGTGTCTGAATTGTGCTATAGAAATAAACTTGCCTTGTCTTTGCCTAAAGAATTATAAAGGCTCCAAGCGACAAACACACACATATAGTAACGCATTGGATCAGTATTTCCTCGTGTTGTCTGTATTGTTATCCTTCTCTCTCCCATTTTACAGCCACTACAGCCCCAGCCCCGGTAAAAATGCAATGTGTGCATCCTCTAGAACAATATGCATTATAACATGAGAAGGATTCTTTCTTATTTTTCTTTCCATTGACTCAAATAGTAAAAAAAAACAAAGCGCCCCAGAACCATTTATAAAGTAAAGCATTTAATTTACTTTTCCTCAGCATTTCCTTTTGGGTCTCTGTGTCATCATGAGTAGGACGTTAGTAGGCAATGTGTGCATCCTCTACAACAATACAGTAAAATAACACCCCAGAACCATTTAGCAATACCCAGCCCTGCTTTAAGATGCATTATCCATGTATTTCCTTTTTAGATAATTAAGGCTCCAAGCACTAACAATATGTATTATGGCCAAACAGAAAAAGAATATGATTTTTTTCGTCTTTTTTCCCCTCCATAAATCAATGCTGAATCAAACAGTAAAAAAAAGGCCCAAAATCCATTGATAAAGTCAAGCATTTGGTCAGTGTTGCGATCAGTTTAAACTAGGCTTTAGGGTCCCATTAACAGCTATTTCAACCCCCATGTATTATAGAGGGATTCCTTTCATATTTTACCTCCCATTGACTCAAACAGTAAAAAAAAATAAAGAGCTTTTCCACTTCTCCATCTTTGATTTATGATGCTTCGCTTTCATTTAACAGCCACAGCCCCATCCCTTCCCTGCATTCTCCCCTCCGTCTCCCCCTCTGTTTCCCCCCAGATTAACCGTACACTGCCCCACTCCTCCGGGCGGCTGACTTAACACCAAAGGCTTCTGCGACTTCAGCTTATGCGCCACGGTCATAAAAATAGCCTCAACGTGATCGCTATTATTTGTACTATTCACAATCCCTTCCCCTCCTTCTCCGCTGCTATTTGGGTTTTTCGCCGATGTCTCGAACACCGGCATAGAGTGTGTGTCCGCAAATTGTTGCGCTAGGTCCGTACTGACTTGCACACAGTCTTGTAAGTCGCATTTGTTGCCCACGAGTATTCTAGGGACCTCGGAGCCCAGCGCGTGTTGTTTGCACTCTTCTATCCAGGCGGGAATGGAGCGGAAGCTGGCGGCGTTTGTGATGTCGTAAACGAAGACGACCGCGTGGACGTTACGGTAGTAGTGTTGAACCATGGACTTCCTGAAGCGCTCCTGGCCCGCTGTGTCCCACAACTGGATCTGTACGGAGGGAGGGATAAAAGATGATTAGAAAAACACAATCTTTTAATTATCTATCTGTCTGTGTATCTGTGTATCTGTCTGTCTGTCTATCTATCTGTCCGTGTCCCATAACTGGATCTGGAAGGGAAGGGAAGAAAATACAACTATCTATGGATGGATGGATGGATGGATGGGTAGGTAGGTAGGTAGGTAGGTAGGTAGATAGATAGATAGATAGATAGATAGATAGATAGATAGATAGATAGATAGATAGATAGAAATCAATAAAGAAAATATTAATTATCTATCTTTGATAGATAGATAGATAGATAATCTATCTTAGATAGAGAGATAGATAGATAGATAGATAGACAGACAGATAGATCGATCGATCTATCTATCTATCTATCTATCTATCTATCTATCTATCTATCTATCTATCTATCTATCTATCTGTGTTTGAGTTATAGTCAGTGATTCTGGAGAACGCTTGTTGTCAAAATCAGTGAATAAAAAATATCCAGTGTTTATACACAGCCTATACTCTGTAAATTATGTGGTAACTGGTATGTAAACAAAGCGGCCCCACTATGTTTACATTCCCTTTGTTTACATACCAGTTTACAGAGCCTAGGTATTTAGTTGCCTTATACTTTGCCTGAAGCTATACTGTAAATCTGCCTGACTTTTCTGTTTACCTTGATTTTCTCTCCATCTATCTCCACCAGTCTCTCCCTGAAATCCACGCCGATGGTCGCCTCTGTTTTCTCGGGGAACTTTCCAGCGCAGAACCGGTAGGTGAGGCAAGTTTTACCCACTCCCGAATCTCCAATCACTATAATCTTGAATATGCGGGTCCTGGGCGGTGGAAGCACGGCCGCGGACCCCACAGACAGGCCACTATTTTCGGCCATTCCTAAACCATACACTGTAGGGTTTGCTATGGAAGTATGGAAGTATCAGAACCGAGACCGACAGATTGGCTGGATTGTACCCAGGAAAGGTGCGTCTGCGTCGGCGTAAAAATCCTCTGAGATCCGTGAAGATTAAAAAAACATCCAGGTAATATCAATGTATGAAATATATGTTTATCTGACACAACAGTAAACACTCCGAGGACTTAGCTGTGTAAGTGTGAGGCCACGTACAATGTTGTTCACTGAAATCTCTTCTCGCGAGATTTGCCTCATGTGGCGTTCACTGGTCCGTTGGGAAGTTTGTAAAGTACATTTTGAGATTTTTGTCTTTTTATCTTCCATAACATGTCTTCTTTCATACTAGTATAAATCAAAAGGTCCAACATGTACATTCAGGTGTTTATTTGACTAAACCTTGTCTGTTTGCGTCTGTATATTTCTCCTATACAACCATCTTTAACGGACATCATCTCAACATTACTCTTACTTCTAAAGCACTTACATCAACTAAACTTTCCATAATCATTCTCAGCACTATTCTGAAGGTTATCACAGAAGGATTTGTTCATGTTGTTCATTGTCTGATTTATGAGATATTTACTTCTTAAAAACATGCAGTAAATGCATTTCTTTAAGACCTTTTTTTTAAGATTATTTTTGGATTTAGAAATGAGAAAAGGTTTTATCCAAAATCTTTTCTGTAAAAACTTTGGACCCTAATATTTTTTGAAAATTAAAAAATAAAGATTTTTATTCTGGCTTTATCTTTTTTTTTTTTTTTTTTTTTTTTTTTTTATAATTCTTTTTATTTTGTTTTTTTTGTAACAATAATCAAACAAACAAACAAACAAACAAACAACACCATACAATACATACAAACTAAGAAAAGTGAGAAAAAAAATAAAAATAAGAAAAAGATAAAAATAAGAAAAAGGACAAATGTGCATGTTGTTCATTATTGCATGATCACACACACACACACACACACACACACACACACACACACACACACACACACACACACACACACACACACACACACACACACACACACGTAACATTTAAAGACACACAAAAAGAAAAATCCATGTCCTGTGATCTCCACCGTATTCTGGCTTTATCCAACATCTAGATTTTTTGTTTTTAAAAAAATGCAAATTTACACATTAGATGCAAACCATCCATATGTATTCACTAATAACTGTAATTTGAAAAAAGTACTTGTTTTAATGTCAGTAATCAACTGGCAAAGTTTCATGATGATATTCTATGTTAAAGCTGCAGTGTGTAGAATTTTGGGTTTTATTTCCTAGCAGATTTTGTAGAAAGTAATTATAATATCCATAAGTACGTTTAATTTAGTGCATAATAGCTGAACATTTTTTTTAGAATTTAGAATTGTTCTTGTCCTTGAAGGCCACTGTAGCTTCTGTTATTATTCTAAAGGGTTGGGGTTACCCAGGGAGCGTTGCATTCTAGAACTTTCTAGAATTTTCTAGAACTTTCTTGATGGTGTCATATTACACACTGAACCTTTAAAGGTCATCTTTAATCATCATCAAAAAAGTTCTAGAAAGTTCTAGAATGCAACGCTCCCTGGGTAACCCCAACCCTTTAGAATAATAACAGAAGCAACAGTGGCGTTCAAGGACAAGAACAATTTTAAATTCTAAACAATGCACCTGATGACATTCCAACTATGACACTTTCAAGATGGCGGCACTAGGCCTTGCTCCAAGGTATGGAGCAATATGGACATATAAGAGACCCTTTCTAAGGGAAAAAAAATATTCTAAAAAAAAATTTCAGCTATTATGCACTAATTTAAACGTACTTATGGATATTATAATTATTTTCTACAAAGTCTGCTAGGAAATAAAACCCGAGATTCTACACACTGCAGGTTTAAACCTACAGTTAAATACCTTCTTCACCGGTGGGAATATGAAGGTGTATTGAACTCTGTGATCCTATGTAGTATAAATGTGCAAAACATTTTAGAAATCGGTTCATCCTAGCCTGAGAAAAGGCAGAAAGAGTGTTTTATGGTCTGCCTGTCTAACCCCATATCTTCCCATGAGTGACATCACACATGGTAAAATGTAGGGTTAGGATTAACAGGACAGCTTGGCCAAGAGAAGACTGAGGGAAGAAAAACCTAATTCATTATATTATAATAGTGATTTTATAATGATAGAACACAGGTTCAGTATGGGTGAAGTATTCCTTTAAACGAATACTTCTCCAATTAGCAACCGCCTTTGTTTTGATAAAAAATCGGTAGTAGGACTATAAAACTAAGAATGTGTTTTGTGTTTTAATGTGTTTTAAACACCCAACTTTGAATAGATATTGACATAAATATCTAAAAATAAAGGTTATCTAGGTAGGTTCTTGGCTTCCAAAGTCCATGGGCCCCCCACGTGGCTGGGCCCTAGAAAGCTTTCACACTTTCTACCCCTTATGGGCGGCCCTGGACATAGGTAACCCCCCCCCCCCCATGGTAACCCCACCCATTTAGAATAATAACAGAAGCTACAGTGGCCTTCAAGGACAAGAACAATTCTAAATACTAAACAATGCACCTGATGATATTCCAACTATGACACTTTCAAGATGGCTTTGGTCCAAGAAATATGGACATATATGAGACCCTTTCTAAGAGGAAAAATAATAATAAAAATAAATAAATCAGCTATTATGCACTAAATTAAACGTACTTATGGATATTATAATTACTTTCTACAAAGTCTGCTAGGAAATAAAACCCCAAATTCTACACACTGCAGGTGTAATTCAGCGCCATAAACAACTTAAATACATTACATTGGTTCGCCATTGTGCTCTTAGGTAAAGGTAAGTTCACTCAGCATCACTGATGTAACACACGTGAAACGTCAGGAACGTCCTACGTACGATTACATCATGACCTTCACATGCCCACTACGTGCGTCTGCCCTAATATTTGCCTGATAAAAAAACACCAACAAACGCAAAATATACCTGTTTAAATTGAATGACCTAAACTTTTAATACCATATTAAATCATACAACCTATTAGATATGTGTTTTAATTTTAATAAAGGCGTATTATTTTTGAAAATATGGTTATAATTCTATCAGGCGGTGAACGGGCGGCTATATTTCGGGGTCCTTCAGCCGTGTATGGTGCAACATGTGTAGGATAGGATTCTTCCAGAAGCACAGACAGCACGCTTCGCAGTCACTTTGCAGCCGCCTACCAAGCGTCTTCTTCGGCTCTGAGATCTGCCTTCACCCGCTAAGACAGTTTTGGACGCTTAAACACACCTGTAGCTTCCAATTTGATCAGCATTTTCTTCGCTGTTGTCGATATTTAAACGTGTTTTATTCTGTTTATTGTTGGAAAGTGTGTGTTAGCATACTTAGCTTTGGAAAAAAAAAATGTTGAACGCCGCAAGAACAGTTTCAAGGTCTCTCCATACAGGGACGTGCACGGGTAATATGTCTTCCCTGGTTAAGAAGGTGAGTTGTTTTAACACTTATTTACGTTATTAAAAAACGTACTGTTATACTTTAATGTTTAGCGTGACATTGGCGTAGCAGCTGTGCGATTTTTTTTGACATCTACCCGGCTAGCTTATCATGCTAACAGCTAGCTAGCTCAGAGGCCAAATTACTTAATCGTGACTGACTCGAAATGTCATTCATTTTAAGCTACTAAATAAACGCCCGTTAGGTTATTTAACTGCCGTATTTTAACAATGGGCGTGTTATGAGATTTTGACACGATTATAATGTGGTGTTATACGCTCATTGTCTAAATACATGGTCCATATTTAAAGGGTAACTTACTGCACCCCCTTGTCTTAGCCTACTGCACGATTTTGATTAATGCGCCCAGACCATTGATTCTGAATTATGTTTGAGAACCACTGTTTGTAAAATATTCCGATATCAGCCGGCCGACATTCAAACCACCAATTCAAGGTGCTAAAATCGGAGTTTTCTCTGAATTTATCAAGTAAAAATCGTAATTTTTACTTAGTTTTACTTATTTTCTTATTGTCTTGCAACCGGCACTCAAAATATAGTGTTTCCTGGTATTTTCACTATACAAGGAACACCGATAACACGCTCTATCCTTACTGTGATTAATCAAATCAAATGTAATTGAATTAGCATATAATGTACCTTTTTTATTTTGAAATCTTGAACGAGATAAGTGTTGTCTTGTGTTTCCGGGATGATTCAATGACCTTCAGTGCCCCCCTTCGCCCCCCCCCCCCTTCAAACATGCTGCAACATTTCTCACATGCTGTTCAAATGTTACATCAACTGCTCATATATAGTTTAACATACATTTATGATACGTAAAAATATTTTGGCCCGAGAAATAGCAAAGGATAAGGCATAAAAATAAAAAAATAAATAAACATATTTTGTTTTACTGTTGACAGAGTTCCCTGTAATATTTGGCAGAAAATAGCAGAAAAAAAGGTGAAAAGACTGAATTATTTTAGCGACCAATTGCGTTATATTAATTAGTTTTTGGGTTTCGAACTTTAATACTTGATTGATAAGATAGCGCTGCTTTACTTTCTGCTTCATCCTTTTATTGTTTTAATCCCATGTCTAGATATTATTGTGTCTTGTTTATTTGTGTAGTATTTATTCTTCTTAACCTGCCCGGGAACTACAGGTTTGGAAAATAGCAGTTTGTTAAAAACCTGGTACAATGCATCTCTCTCCTTGCTCTAAACAAGGCTAATGTTCTGTTGTACATTGTCCCTATTTAAATAAAGTTACATTACATTAAAAACACAAAAAAACAAATGCAGAATTTTGAAAAAAGGTGGATTTTTATGTTTGATTTTCTTTAAATGAGAAGAAGTCAGACTAGA
>CASHTC010000980.1:7500-10000 GCA_949357725.1 Hyperoplus immaculatus | reverse complement strand
ACACACACACACACCCATCCCCCCCACCCATACACACACACACACCCATCCCCCCCCACCCATACACACGCACACACACACACACACACACACACACACACACACACACACACACACACACACACACGTACCTTTAGCACCAGTACATATGGGTGTCCGTCCGGTGCCTCTCTGCTCCCGTTGACTGTGATGTGTTTGAGCCACTGGATGTGAGGCTGGGGATCACTGAACACGTGACACACGAACGCAACGTTTCCCCCGACGACCGCCGTTTGATTGGCAGGTAACCCGGCCTGAAGGATCGGCCTATGAGGGGAGCGCTCTGAGAGAGAGGGAGGGAGAGAGAGGGGGGGGGGGGGAGAGAGAGAGAGAGAGAGAGAGAGAGAGAGAGAAAGAGGGGAGAAAATATAATTTAATTATTATTTATTTTTTGGGCATTTTCAAGCTTTATTAGACAGTACAGAGTTGAAATGGGGAGACAGAGAGAGAGAGAGAGAGACAGAGAGAGAGAGAGAGAGGGGAGAGAGAGAGAGAGAGAGGGGGGGGGGGGGGGGGGGGCGGGATGACCTGCAGTAAAGGTCCACGGGTCGGATTTGAACCCGCAACCACTGCAACGAAGGCCGGAGCCAATATGGTACACGCTCTATCCACTATAGATAGATGGATGGATGGATGAATAGATAGATAGATAGATAGATAGATAGATAGATAGATAGATAGATAGATAGATAGATAGATAGATAGATAGATAGATAGATAGATAGATACTGGATGGATGGATGGATAGATAGATAGACAGACAGACAGACAGACAGACAGACAGACAGACAGACAGACAGACACACTCCTTACCCACTACGTCCAGCATGTATGTGTGTTCGATGGCTCCATACGCGTTCTCCACCACACAGGTGTAGTTTCCCTTATCCGAGGGAACCACAGACTCCATGATCAGGGTCCACATGTGATCTCTGATCTGCAATAACAACAGATAATCATATTAAAGCTGCAGTGTGTAGAATTTTGGGTTTTATTTGCGATCACAAATAATCATATTAAATACAATAATAATTGTATTGGATTTATGTAGCGCTTTTCTAGTCACTCAAAGCGCTTTACAGGGTTCCGGGTTCCATTTATTCACACACAGTCATACCGGTGGTGGAAGCACACACACACACACACACACACAGTAAACTCAACTTAAAGGTGCAGTGTGTAATATGACATCATCAAGAAAGTTCTAGAATGCAGCGCTCCCTGGGTAACCCCACCCCTTTAGAATAATAACAGAAGCTACAGTGGCCTTCAAGGACAAGAACAATTCTACATTTTAAACAATGCACCTGATGACATTCCAACTATGACACTTCCAAAATGGCGATGACAAGGCCTTGGTCCAAAATATGCAGAAATATGGACATATATGAGACCTTTTCTCAGCTGTTATGCACTAAATTAAATGTACTTATGGATATTATAATTATACATACATACATACATACATCTTCAACCGCTTATCCGAAATCGGGTCGCGGGGGCAGCAGCTTGAGCAGGGAACCCCAAACTTCTCTTTCCCGGGCCACATCAACCAGCTCTGACTGGGGGATCCCGAGGCGTTCCCAGGCCAGTGTGGAGATATAATCTCTCCACCTAGTCCTGGGTCTTCCCCGAGGCCTCCTTCCAGCTGGACGATCCTGGAACACCTCCCTAGGGAGGCGCCCTGGGGGCATCCTTACCAGATGCCCGAACCACCTCAACTGGCTCCTTTCAACGCAAAGGAGTAGCGGCTCTGCCCCGAGTTCCTCACGAATGACTGAGCTTCTCACCCTATCTCTAAGGGAGACGCCAGCCACTCTCCTGAGAAAACCCATTTCGGCCGCTTGTACCCGCGATCTCGTTCTTTCGGTCATTACCCAGCCTTCATGACCATAGGTGAGGGTAGGAACAAAGATCGACCGGTAGATCGAAAGCTTTGCCTTACGACTCAGCTCTCTTTTCGTCACAACAGTGCGGTAAAGCGTATGCAAAACCGCCCCTGCTGCTCCGATTCTCCGGCCAATCTCACGTTCCATTGTTCCCTCACTCGAAAACAAGACCCCGAGGTACTTGAACTCCTTCACTTGGGGTAAGGACTCATTCCCTACCTGTAGCAGACAATCCATCGGTTTCCTGCTGAGCACCATGGCCTCAGATTTAGAGGTGCTGATCCTCATCCCAACCGCTTCACACTCGGCTGCAAACCGATCCAATGAGAGCTGAAGGTCACAGGCCGATGATGCCATCAGAACCACATCATCCGCAAACAGCAGAGATGAGATCTTCAGACCACCAAACTGCAACCCCTCCCCACCACGACTACGCCTTGATATCCTGTCCATAAATATCACAAACAGGATTGGTGATAAAGCGCAGCCCTGGCGGAGGCCAACCCCCACCGGAAACGAGTCCGACTTACTACCGAGAACCCGTACACAGCTCTCGCTTTGAGCGTACAGAG
>CASHTC010000979.1:7500-10000 GCA_949357725.1 Hyperoplus immaculatus | reverse complement strand
CACACACACACACACACACACACACACACACACACACACACACTCACACACACACACACTCACACTCACACTCACACTCACACTCACCCACACACACTGGTCACGTTGGAGTTGTCTATTTATCTTCCATAACATGTCCTCTTTCATACTAGTATAAATCAAAGGTCCAACATGTACATTCAGGTGTTTATTTGACTAAACCTTGTCTGTTTGCGTCTGTATATTTCTCCTATACAACCATCTTTAACGGACATTATCTCAACATAATTTTTTTCAATACTCTGAACCAGAAATCTACAACTTCTAAAGCACTTACATCAACTAAACTTTCCATGATCATTCTCAGCACTATTCTGAAGGTTATTACAGAAGGAATTGTTAGCCTGGAAATCCAGACCCTGACATCTTGAACGATAGAGGGTCTGGCCACGATCAATAGTAATTTCCAACTCAAGGGGCGGCTCCTACTCGTGCATTTCAAATGCCACTGCACGCAGTTGGATAGCACTACAACCAATCAGAGCGATGCACAAGGTGACGTAAGCCCCTTTCGTTTAGCGAACAGCTGTTAAACTGTTAAATTAAACGTTTGCCGTTGTCGGTCGGCAAAACAGAACATTCCACTTACTTGCTAATGAAAGATTTGAGTGCCGTCTTCCAAATCGTTAAGGGTCGAGGCCAAAGCAGTCTCAAACTCACACAACATATCCGCAGCCATCTCTGATGTTTACTATCACGGCTTCGACGTCGCATGCACGTCACTGTCGTCATCCGGTTACGTCCGCCCCAGAGTACCATACAAAGGGCTCTGGCGCGCCCATATTAGATAGAACCAACTGAAACGTGAGCCCAGATTTCTGGTTTTCTTGATAAAGCTTCAACGGAGCGTGTTCAGACCAACACGCGCAGCAAATTTAATTTGCCAGCGCCTAGTGGCAGGTCTGGGAATGCCAGCGCCTAGTGGCAGGTCTGGGAATGCCAGCGCCTAGTGGCAGGTCTGGGAATGCCAGCGCCTAGTGGCAGGTCTGGGAATGCCAGCGCCTAGTGGCAGGTCTGGGAATGCCAGCGCCTAGTGGCAGGTCTGGGAGTGCCAGGCTAGTTCACTGTCTGATTTATGAGACATTTTGTTCTTAAAAAACGTGTTGAAAATGTTGCTTTCTGATTACATACAGTGATCATTTTTTAAGCCAATAATCTTATCAAGTGAAAACTGAGTTGAAGCATTCTTAAAGGTGCAGTGTGTAATATGACATCATCTAGAAAGTTCTAGAAAGTTCTAAAATGCAACGCTCCCTGGGTAACCCCAACCCTTTAGAATAATAACAGACGCTACAGTGGCCTCCAAGGACAAGAACAATTCTAAATTCTAAACAATGCACCTGATGACATTCCAAAAACATGGATGCCTCCATAAGACTTACCCCCTCTCAATGTACAAAATGTAATATTAATATTTGTAATTCTCCGCTCAGGAGGATAACTCAGATTATTGGCAGAGGTGATTTTACACCAATGAGGACATATTTATGAATGAGGATATTGATTTTAGCAAATAAATTAGGCTACTTAAAATGTTACACAGTGTCCCTTTAAGGTTCCAAGTGTTAAGAACTGTGTTAATACAGATGCCAGAATTCAATTTAAGGACAGCTTTTAAAGGCGCACTGTGTAGTTTCAGAGGAGGGGGATTTGTTTACATTCACAGAGCCTACAGTTAGTTTACTAAACATATTTTCTCTACATGTAATTCTTAGTATTGAATAATTCTATCATCATAAATCAAATTATTTTGAGGAACCTGGAACCAAACGTTAAGACTAGAATATGTTCGTAAACCAAACTGTGGGCCCTGCTGCTGTAAACAACAACAGTGAAACAGTAGATGCCAGATTCAACTGTCTATTAAAGGTATAGTCAGTGATTCTGGAGAACGCTTGTTGTCAAAAATGTGTTTTGTCAAAATCAGTGAATATCTCCTCATGATCCACTACCTGTCTATACTGTGTGTGAGCTAGCAACACCATGGTTTGTGTGTGTGTGTGTGTGTTTTTATTCATGTGTTTTTGTACGTGTGTGTGTGTGTGTGTGTGTGTGTGTGTGTGTGTGTGTGTGTGTGTGTGTGTGTGTGTGTGTGTGTGTGTGTGTGTGTGTGTCCGCGGTAATCAAGATGGTTAAGATGGTCTCATGATAACACATTGGAATGGACTCTTGTTATTTACGTGACCAAATGTGGAGATCAAAGCCACACACACACACACACACACACACACACACACACACACACACACACACACACACACACACACACACACACACACACACACACACACACACACACACACACACACACACACACACACACACACACACACACACACACACACACACACACTGCTATGATCAAAGGGTTGGTCGGTAGCCAGCCTCAATACTTTAGCTGCTATTTCAGTCGTGCTGTGTCACAGACGAGACATTTTCTCTTGGAGGATTTTTGTCCTCT
>CASHTC010000979.1:0-2500 GCA_949357725.1 Hyperoplus immaculatus | reverse complement strand
AGGGGGGGGGGGTAAATAATACTAATTTCTGTGAGTTACTCAGAGATTAAAATGGCATGAAATTGACTGTTCTAGTTGAATGCTTCAAAGGTCACACACACACACACACACACACACACACACACACACACACACTGGGCATTGTGATTGAACACTCATAATGTGTGACGCTTTGCTGGTCTATTGTTTTGATCGTGACTGGCTTTGTGCTTTTGGCGATCAGATTATATAACTTCTGAGATCTTCTTTGTGTTGGAAGCTGCTCTATTAAAGCTGCAGTGTGTAGAATTTTGGGTTTTATTTCCTAGCAGATTTTGTAGAAAGTAATTATAATATCCATAAATACATTTAATTTAGTGCATAATAGCTGAATTTGTTTTTTAGAATTATTATTTTTTCCCTTAGAAAGGGTCTCATATATGTCCATATTTCTGCATATTTTGGACCAAGGCCTAGTGCCGCCATCTTGAAAGTGTCATAGTTGTAATGTCATCAGGTGCATTGTTTAAAATTTAGAATTGTTCTTGTCCTTGAAGGCCACTGTAGCTTCTGTTATTATTCTAAAGGGTTGGGGTTACCCAGGGAGCGTTGCATTCTAGAACTTTGGTGAACTTTCTTGATGATGTCATATTACACACTGCACCTTTAAAGGAGCTACGAGGAACTTTTAAATATTTCTGAAACAGTCTAATTTTTCCTCTGATGATCATAAATGACATGTAACAGCAAACGAGACCATCAGTGCAAAGAATGATATTTTTATATAGTTTTTTCTTAATGCCTTTGTCATGGGGTATACGCTCACCCAGGAACAACAGCTGGCGTAGTAAAAACACAAGTGCAGGTGCTCTGAGGAACTTTCAGTGTGTGTTAATTCTAGCGCCCCCCCTTTGGACTAAAGCGGTAGTGTTTTTACCACGGCAGCTGTTGTTCCTGGGTGAGCGTATACCCCATGACAAAGGCATTAAGAAAAACTATATAAAAAATAGCATTCTTTCTTTTTGCACTGATGGTCTCGTTTGCTGTTACATGTAATTTATGATCATCAGAGGAAAAATGAGACTGTTTCAGAAATATTTAAAAGTTCCTCGTAGAGACTTTAACTCATAACCTTTCCCAGCTCTGACGCATTAAATGTTGTTTATTTAGTTTAAAATAAAAAATATTTTGCAGGTAGATGTTGAGTCACAGTTAAAAGCATCAGGAATAGGTCTTAATACTGGGGCACTGTAATGGTTGAAATCCCTTAGGTATCCACACACACACACACACACACCTTCACGCACACATAGAGACACACACACACACACAGATTCACACATAGAGACACACACACACACACACACACACACACACACACACACACACAGAGCAGCAACCTTTTTCTGCGACTCAGGTTTGTCCTACCACGTTCTAAAGTTTGTTCTCTTAATGTCACACTCTTTGTGGTCTTCTGGGATCATCAGACACACACACACACACACACACACACACACACACACACACATTTTCTCTCTCACACACACACACAGACACACATTCTCTCTCACACACACACACAGACACACACATTCTCTCTCTCACACACACACACACACACACTCATTCTCTCCCACACACACACACATTCTCTCACACACACACACACACACACACACACACACACACACACACACACACACACACACACACACACACACACACTCATTCTCTCCCACACACACACATTCTCTCCCACACACACACACACACACATTTCTCCCACACACATTCTCTCCCACACACACACACACACACACACACACAACACACACACACACACACACTGTCACACTCTTTCTACAGTCTTCTGGGATCATCGGAGCTCCCACACTCACCACTAAACTTTAGGTTGTCGTGAGTGTTGTCGTTAGGGGCGACTGTGGCTCAGGTGGTAGAGCGGGTCGGCCAACGATCGAAGGGTTGGAGGTTCGATCCCCGCCCTGCCACCTGTGTCATGGTTGTTGTGTCTTTGGGCAAGACACTTCACCCACCTTGCCTTCTGTGAATGTCGATAGTTAGCCTGCTGCTATCGGTGTATGAATGTGTGTGTGAATGGTAACGTGGGAAAGGAAAACAGGTCTCCCTTGCAAAAGAGTCTTCGGTCTCAATGGGATTTACCTGGAGAAATAAAGGTTAAAAAAAATATTTTGTTGTAGACATTTCCTGGGGTTTTATACCTTCTGCTGTACGTCCAGGTTTTTTTCTTAGCAGTAGAATCAACAACTGAAACATTTCTTGGGATTTTTCTGAGCTCCTGCACCAGTTTCAGGGGGGAGGGGGGGGGGGACACCAGTTTGTAAACGCTGCCATACTGAGAACTACAGAAGAGAGGATGGATAGATGGATGGATAAATGGATGGATTTATGGATAGATAGATAGATAGATAGATAGATAGATAGATAGATAGATAGATAGATAGATAGATAGATAGATAGATAGATAGATAGATAGATAGAT
>CASHTC010000978.1:10000-25596 GCA_949357725.1 Hyperoplus immaculatus | reverse complement strand
TCTTGTGTTTTGGGTGCACAGGCCTACTGATCTGATGCTGTTGTGTTATGTGGAAGTGAAATGATAGGATGGTTGAGTGGTATAGTCTGTGGCTGGTGCTATCCAGGGAGCCGGTTCCAACCCTGGGGTGGTGGCTCCCATCGGTGTGGGAGACCAGGACCCAGACTATTGAGCAGAGAAAGAGGCAGCAGCACAATGGTCAGTAAAATGTGGTACTTTTGTGGGATTAAAACAATAAAAATAAAATAAAATAAAATAAAAATAAAAACCATAAAAATGGACATATATCAATACACACATACACAATTCCAATAATAGAAAAATAAATATGTGTACCTATTATAAAATTCCATAATCATGGTGCTAGTCTTAAAATATATGGTGAGTGGCGGGGATGAGTGGGGGGGAAAAAAGGGGAAATATGGGAAGGTGGGTTATGTGGTAGATGGGGATTGTTTTTTCCGGTGCTAAACTTAGGTTCAGGTGTGAGGGGAGGGGTGGTTAGGGTTGGGGTAAAGGGTACATGGTTAGATAGCACAGATGGGGAAAGCCCCGCTCCTCCCCCCGGGAGACCCGGGCTCAAGCCCCAAGCCCGACAGCGCAAAAAAAAAGGGGGGGGGGGGAAAAAGGAAAAAGGGGGGAATAAAAAACCTTTTGGCCCATAGACATATATATGTGTGTATGTGTAAAATATCCAGATAATTACTTAATTACATAAATAAAAGGCCCTAAAACATTAGCTAAAATCATCCTAAAATTAGTGCTGTACCATCAAGTGTTATTAAAACATCATTTGTCATTAAAACCAAGGGGTACCATTGTGCCGAGTTTGTCAATCCATATTTTTTCTGCTCTCTTCCTCTGCCCAATAGTCCACCTATTATTTGATTCTAGACCAGAGATGATGAGGTTTGTCGGTGAATGTATTTGGAAATGTCTGACTAAGGGTGTTGTAAGTCTACCTTCCCCAATGTTGTATGTGTGTTGTTTTAATCTGGTCAGTAATGTATGTTTTGTTTCCCCAATGTAGTGTTTTCGAACAGGAGGTGCAGGTGATTATGTAGATGATGTTGCTGGAGTGGAGTGAAAATGTGCCCAGGGTGGGGTGTGATGCTCTGCTGTGTATGTTATGTATGAATTTCCGGTTTTTGTACATACTGTCGTGCTGTGTTTGTGGTGAATGTGAGTTATCTTTAAAGGTTGACCGGACTAAAATGCTTTTAAGGTTATTATTTTTTCTGTGGGCTGAAATGACTTGACAGTTTTGTAATGCTGGATGGTGTGTTTGTGTGCGGGAAAAGTTGTGTTTGAGGGTGCGGTGTAGGTTGGAAGTCCTGTGGGGAAAATGTGGAGATAAATGGGATTAGCTGCGGCTGGTGCGTAGTCCGGCTGTTGGAAAAAGAGGGGGGAGTGCCTCCAAGCACTGCTGTAAAGGAAGGGGGGTAGGGTGGGTCGGGATGCAAACCCTGGTTAGGGTAGGGGAGGGAGGGGAGGCAAGGGGGGTTGGGATATAGACCCTGGTTAGGGTAGAGGGCGAGGGTTTTTGAGGATCTAGTTGGTGCAGTGGTTGGAGGCCGTCCCCCGCCCTCGGACATCTGGGGCGGAGCTTCCAAGGAGTGAATGGGAGCGAGAGCGGCCAAGGTGCTGTTTTTAATTTGGCGGAGAAAACGTTTAGAATATCCTCTGTGTCTGAGGCTACTGAAAAGAATGGAGGTGGTGTTATGGAAATCTGAAATCAGGGATGAAATACGGTGAAAACGGATGATTTGTGATTTAATTATTCCTTTAAATGTATGCTTGGGGTGATAGCTGGATTTATGCAAAAGGGCGTGAGTGTCGGTGGATTTAAAGTAAACCTTGGTGAGTAGTTTGTTTTGCGTGGGGTTTATTGCTTGAAAAAATACTGTGGTGTCTAAAAAGTGTACCTGATGTGGATCTATTATGTATTTGAGTTTTATTGATGGGTGGTGACTGTTAAGTGTGTTGATGAAATCCGGGAATAGAGCGACATCATGGGGCCAGGCCCCAATGATGTCGTCTAAAAATCTGAAATAAAAGAGGGGTTTTAAGTCACACTTGGCCAGTGCTTCTCGCTCCCATTCACTCATGTAGAGGTTAGCGTATGATGGGGCGTATCTCTGACCCATGGCTGTCCCATTGACCTGTAGAAAATGTTGGTTATTGAATGAAAAGTCATTATTATTTAAACAGATGGTGAGTAATTGTAAGAGTTCTGTGTCCGGTCTAGTGCTGTCTGGGTACTTGGAAAAGATGGATTTTATTTTATCAAGTCCCAGTGGTGTGCTGATGTTGGTATATAGGCTGTCTACGTCAATTGTAAATAGTTGTGTATGGGTGGGGACAGCCATGGGTCTGATGATATCCAGGAAGTGGTAAGTGTCCTTGAGATAACTGGGGTGTCTGCTAGAGAGGGGGCCAAGATAATGTTCAATATATTGTGAGATGTTGTATGATGTGCTGTTGCAGTCTGACACAATAGGTCTGCCGGGGGGAACCTCAGAGGGAATGGTCCAGGTGTGTGGTTCTTTGTGTATTTTTGGTAGTAAATAAAATTGCCTGGTGCGTGGGTGATCTGGTCCGAATAAAAAATCTCTTTGTTTGGCTGTAATGTGTTTTTTATGGTATAAAGAGTTAATGATGGTTCTGAGTTGCGACTGTGTTTCTGCCTGAATGCTGTGAGGTATTGGCCTGTAGTGTTGGGTGTTGTTGAGTTGTCTATTAGCTTCCAGTAAATAATGCTGTCGGTCCATGATGACTATTTTCAATCCTTTATCTGCCGGTTTTATGATTATGTTGGGATTATTGTTCAATTGTGCGAGGGCTCTGCGCTCGGCCTCCGGTAAATTATCTGAGATATCCACCGGAGGCCGATATGAACGCAGAGCCTGCCTGTCTGACTTAATGAGTGATTGTATTTTGGCGTCCAGCTGGGAGTCTTTAGGTTCCCAGCTGGAGGGGTGTGTGAATGGGGTGTGATGAAATTTGGGTAGTGAGTGAAAATAGTCCTGTATTTTGATGCGTCTATGGTATTTGTGAATGTCCCTCTGAAGTTCCTCCCAGTCATAGGCTTTGGGGCGTGGGATGAATGACAGTCCCCTCTCCAGCAGCGCTATTTGGGGGGCAGAGGGAATAAATAGTTGGGATAAATTGAGAATGTTAGATGATGAGCTCCACCCCAGGTCCACACCAGCCGCAGGTTCCTGTACAGGGGGGTCAAGAGAGGGAGAGTTATTACTGACAGGGTTATTTGTAGACAGTTGTGGGGGTAGAGAATTATCGGATATGGGAATTGACAGGATGCTTGCTTTATTGTTACATAATTGTTTGTATGATGGGGGTGCCGGGTTGCTTTCTGTTGAAATTATAAATTTAATTGTTTGCACCAGTATTGACATATGTCGGTGGCTGTTGATTTGGTCCAATGAATGTTATCCTGTACTGTAATGAAGGTGTCATGTGGGATTTCTGCAAGGAAGGGGAAGTATGTGGCAATGGTGTTATTAATGAGTGTGAGATTGTACTTCTGCTTCGGAGTGAGGTTGGGTGAAAAATTGATTATGGGGAAGTTTATGTCTGCGTTGGGGAAGGTAGACCTTGCCTGTTTATAGAGTGCCTTGAGTTGTTTGATGGAGGTCTGTTTCGGGTCCTGGTCCTTGTTGTTTATCCCCCAGAGAGAACCACCACCTTAGTATGCAGGTTTGGTGTGGTTTTTTCACACATTTTTTGTAAATGGTAGAAACCGGCTCCCGGGTAGCAGTCCAGCTGTATGTGTGGGCTGGGATCCGACTGATATTGGAGTCCCCCAGGATCAGGACTGGTTTGCGTGGTGTTATAAACCAGTCCATCAATTTCCTCTGAGGCCTGGCTATGTGGGTGGTGGGTTTGAAAGTTGGCAGAGGGGTGGTGGTGGGGGTTGGGGTGGTAATTGGTGACGGAATAGGACGAGGAGTAAGTTGGGGGGAGAGAAGGAGGGAGGGGGAAGAGGGAGGAGCATAGGCAACCTGCTCACCTGCAGTAGGGGGGGTGGTAGTGGTGGGGGGAGGTGGTGACCCTATAGGGTCCCGGCCCAGGTCCGTGGACGCATCCGCCGCCGGAGGGACCCGGCGAGGTGACAGAGCAGTCCCATGCTCCCCAGTGCCAGGCTCAGAATAGGCTTTAGGGTCTAGCTTGACCTCCAAATGCCCGCTCATCATGATAGGAGATGCCTTAGCAGTTCTTTTGGGGAGCATGGGAGACGAAGGGGAGCTCCGCCACCTCGCCGGGCCGGTCCGGGCAGCAGTGCGCCCTAAAGGGGGTGAATAAGTAGATATGCTGTCAGAATAGTTTACAGAGACATTGGATATGTTATGAGACATGGAACTGTTGAGGCTTATTGATTCTAAGTTGGAGTTGCTGTGTGTTGATACCTTGGTTGAGTTGTGGACCTGGGCCTCCACCGCCACAACCCTAGTTGGGGTTATGGAGGGGGTGACGTCGGGCCTGGGTGGAGATGATGGCTGTTTTGCCGGTGTTTTGAGCTGTAGGGGGGATGTAGATAATCATAAATTACACCATTCTTTGCACTGATGGGCTTGTAACTGCAAACGAGACCATCAGTGCAAAGAATGATATTTTTATATAGTTTTTCTTTATGCCTTTGTCATGGGTATACGCTCACCCAGGAACAACAGCTGGCGTGGTAAAAACACTACCGCTTTTGTCCAAAGGGGGCGCTAGAATTAACACAAGCTGAAAGTTCCTTGGAGCACCTTTTAAAGTCTTAATGGCTGTCTTAATGCTTCCCTTCCCTCCCTCAGTGCCCGAGCCTCCCGCTGGAGAACTGAGGATCTCTGACGTCACTCACAGCGCCATGCGGCTTCGATGGGACGCCGCTCCTGGAGCCGTACGCAAATACATGATCACCTACAAGGCAGAGGAGGGGGACCTGAAAGAGGTAACCATTTGGTTTTGTGTTTTTTTTGTAAGTAACTTTTAACTAGCCTTGCACTGCCCACCTATCTTCTTCCGCTCAATTTTTATTTCCCTTCAGTAGTCAGTCTGGGTCCAAGGTATATTCCCGGGTTGTCTCAGGATAGATTTTTGCATGACCATTCAGCGAACAGAAGAGTGGCTTGTTTTTTTTCTTGTTTTTTTAAACCTTTATTTATGCAGGTCAATCCCATTGAGACCGGAGACTCTTTTTCAAGGGAGACCTGTTCCCATTTACACATTACCATTCATTCACACACACATCCATACACTGATAGCAGCAGGCTAACTATCAGGGGAGAAGCACCGCCAACCCTTCGATCATTGGCCGACCCGCTCTACCACCTGAGACACAGTCGCCCCTTTTAAAGTTGACTTCAGTGCAAGTTTACAGACAAGGATGTAACCATGGTTTAGACATAGAGGGGGGGGGGGGGAGTAAGAGCCCTCTCCAAGAATGTCTCACAATTCAAAAAGAAAAAGAAAGCACTACATCATCAAATCCTCTCATTCCACGTGTCGTTTTTCAAATATTTGCCAAAAATCAACAATTTGCATGATCAAGATGCTGTGAAAGACATAAAATTCAGCAATGTATGGCGCTACTGGTGCAGCCATGTTTTTTTTGTGCTGTGACATGAAACCACGTAGCAGAAATTCATCCAATAGTCATAGTTGTTGTGTCCTTGGGCAAGACACTTCCCCCACCTTGCCTTGTGTGAGTGTCGATAGTTAGCCTGCTGCTATTGGTGTATGAATGTGTGTGTGAATGGTAACGTGGGGAAGGAAAACAGGTCTCCCTTGCAAAAGAGTCTTCGGTCTCAATGGGATTTACCTGTAGAAATAAAGTTTTTTTTTTTTTTAAAAAAAAGATAGGGTTTAATAAACAGTTAAAAACCCTTTCACAGGCCATGTTTTGGCTTTTTTCATCCCTCCATTTGTCCTTAAATGGCATCTGTATGATTATAAAAGGTTCACAAGAAAATCGTGAACAAAGATGTTGTAGATTTCTGTTTGTTTTGGGCAGTTGGAATCCCTAGCAGCATTGTCCTTTGTTTCAAACTTTCTCCGACTTTGAAATAAATCTCTTTTATGTGATATCAGGGATTTGACCTTCAGATTTTATTACCTCACATTAAAGTAGCTGCAACACTCTTTTTCTTTTTTTTTCGCTATTGTTCGTATTGTATTCAAGGCCATTCAAAGGTGACTTTGAATCCATAAAACTTCCCTGGGAGCTTCATAAGGGTGAAGCAGTCAGTCAGTCGGCGGTGATATCTTGTTTCTGAGAAAATGACCAAGTCAAGAGTTACAGACTTTGTTGGCGAATATTTATGAAGTTAAAAAAGGGAAAAAAATCTGTCTGCTGGCGCTAGATTTTAGCCTGAGTGGATCATCCACAGCACACACACACACACACACACACACACACACACACACACACACACACACACACACACACACACACACACACACAACACACACTCACACACAGCGCTAGATTTTAGCCAAAGCAGCACTCCGTCCTCATAATTTCTCACTTGGACGTCATCGGAGGACAAACAGTCTGAGATGTATCAGAAGCCAAAGGTGGATGTGTGTGTGTGTGTGGGTGTGAGGCAAGGCAAGGCAAGGCAAGGCAAGGCAAGTTTATTTATATAGCACAATTCAAACACAAGGCCACTCAAAGTGCTTTACAGGGGCAAGATTAAAATACATAAAACACATTAGAAGACATTTAAAAGCGAATGAAAAGAAGTAAAACATTTAAATTAAATAAAAAGTACAGGTTAAAATGGAAACAGAAAAGTCTTCAGACTCGAACTGAAAAAGAACTGAGGGTTGCAGCAGACCTCAAGTTTTCTGGGAGTTTGTTCCAGATATTTGGTGCATAAAAACTAAAAGCTGCTTCTCCTCGTTTAGTCCTAACTCTTGGGACTGTAAGTAAACTTGTCCCAGACGACCTAAGAGCTCTGGACGGTTCATAACGTATCAGCATATCAGTAATGTATTTTGGCGCTAAACCATTTAGTGCTTTATAAACCAACATCAGTATTTTGAAATCAATTCTTTGAGTGACAGGAAGCCAGTGTAAAGACCTCAGAACTGGGGTAATGTGATCTACTTTTTTGGTCCTAGTGAGGACTCGACCAGCAGCGTTCTGAATTAGCTGAAGCTGTCTGATAGATTTTTTTGGAAGGCCTGCAAGGACACTGTTACAGTAGTCAAGTCTACTAAAGATAAATGCATGGACAATTTTTTCTAAATCAATTTTCTAAATTGCTGTGACATAAGTCCTTTAATTCTTGATATGTTTTTAAGGTGGTGGTATGCTGACTTATTAATTGATTTAATGTGTTTCTTGAAATTCAAGTCGGAGTCTATGACAACACCAAGATTTCTGGCTTGGTGGGTGGTTTCTAGCATAACAGATGTAAGCTGTGCGCTGACTTTTAATTGTTCATCTTTGGCACCAAAGACAATTACTTCAGTTTTGTCGTTGTTTAATTGAATGAAATTTTGGCACATCCAATCATTGATTTGTTCAATGCACTTACTCAGTGCTTGTATCGGACTGTAGTCTCCTGGTGATATGGTTATGTAAATTTGTGTGTCGTCTGCATAATTATGGTAGCATTATTTGTTCTTATTCATAATCTGAGCTAGTGGGAGCATGTAGATGTTCAACAGAAGAGGCCCAAGAATGGAACCTTGGGGGACCCCGCATTCAATATGTGTCCGCTCAGATGTGAAATTGCCTATTGACACATTGTAGTCTCTGTCCTTTAAGTAGGTTTTAAACCAGGATTCAAACCAGTTTAGTACAGTTTAGTGAGAGAGTGTGTGTGTGTCTCAGTGAGTGTGTGTGTACGTGGACACCTGTGAGACATTTCCAGAAATACTCATGGATGGATCACATGCACTACTAGCTCAGCACCTCTCAAGGATAAGCACTGACAGCTTTATTTTCTGTCTCTATTGAAGAAGCCCGCACATTGGATTAACGCCTGCCCTGTGTGGAGTTTTATTTATTTTTTTCTCTTAAAGGCAGCTTTCTTTAGTTAACTTTCCGCCTGAAATGGAGAAATGGAGTGGAGATATAACTCAGCGTTTTAATGCATCAAAGCTTTTTGCTCTGATATTCTTCAACCGTACAAAAATACATAAATTATAATACCCATACATTTTAAAATTAAGTGCTTATTTTTTGTCAGAATGTTTCAGTTGATGATACAAGCATGACAATATGCATGAGCATGAGTCTCCATGGGGTCACTTAACAAGAAAATTGTACAAGACAAAACAAAAAAATATGAAAAAACCCAATACATTTCTATGAGAATTTTTCAAATTCACAATTTGAAATGTCTCGGACAATTTTCTTATCAAGTGAAATTGTGAAGTTGAAAATTTCTCATAGGAATGTTCTCTTTTTTTTTGTCTGGGACAATGTTCTTGTCAAGTGACCCATGGAGACTCATACTCATGCCAATTTCCACGCTTGTATCACAAATTGAAAGATTATAGCACTTAGCCGCGCCACTTATAACTATAAGTGCCTATAATCAGCCCTCTGAAAAGATAGCTATGAATACACATCTAGCTTAACACAGCATTGGTGTAATAGCCTGTATATCCTATAGGGCTAATATGTAATTTATCAATTTCTATGTATTTTTGTTTCTCCTTTTTATACTGTATGATGTGTTTTATGGACCTGTGTCTGCAATAAAGCTTTATATTTTATATTATTATTATTATTATTATTATTATTATTATTATTATTATTATTATTATTATTATTATTATTATTATTATATTTAGGTTTACTATCAGTGAGTGATATTTAAATGTTTGTCCCCTACAGGCTGAAGTCAATGGAGATGTCACTGAGCTGCTCCTCACCAGCCTCGTGTCCCAGACTGAGTACGATGTCGCTGTCACTCCGGTCTACGATGCAGGACCAGGAAAACCCATGATCAACTCTGCCGTCACAGGTCTGAATATGCTTCTGTCTTTCAGTGTTAAATCCAATTCAAATTCAAATAACTTTATACGTCCCTGAGAGGCAATTTAAAGGGGACACATGGCAGTACCTGTAGTTCAGGATTACAGGCAAGGGTCGGGTGTAACCATGGTTTAGACATTGGGGGGTAGGTGGGGGGGCTTAAAGACCTACTTCATCGGTGGGAATATGAAGATGTATTGAACTCTGAGATCCTATGTAGTATAAATGTGCAAACATTTTAGAAGTCGGTTCATCCTAGCCTGAGAAAAGGCAGAAAGAGTGTTTTATGGTCTTACTGTCTAACCCTACATTTTACTAGTGTGACATCACACTAGTAAAAATGTAGGGTTAGGATTAAAAGGACAGCTGGGCCAAGGGAAGACTGAGGGAAGAAAAACCTCATTCATTATATTATAATAGAGACTTTATAATGATAGAACGCCGGTTCCGTGAAGTATTCCTTTTATTAAGAGTCCTCTCCAAGAATGTATCACTAACAAAAAGCACTGCTTCGTCAAACTCTCCCACTCCATATGTTCTTTGTCAAACAGTTGTCAAATCAACCATTAGTATGATCAAGATGACAGATCCCCACAAGCATCACAATAGCTGAATCAGCTTACTTTAACATATTCAAGAGTTTTTCTCAGACTACTTCTAGTATGCACAGTATATTTGGCCAATTCCCAGAGCTCATGTGTGTGGCAATATACAAAATCATTCAATTCAATTCTAATTAATAACCTGTATTTTCACTCCAAAGACACTGAGTTTTCCCACATTTACAGTAACGACAAGCATACACAATAAAGACAATTTACAAGGATAACATATAATGAACAGAGAAAACAGAAATAAAATAGGATAAAAATTACAATAAAATGCACGGCTGCGGAAATAATTAAGAGACCACACTGGATTTTTCTTGAATCTTCATCTCTACATACCTCATTGAAAATGATCTAAATTACAATATTTTTGGAGGGAATTTGGTAGAAATGTTGTCAGTAGTTTATATGATAAAACCAAAATGTTCATTCTACTCAAACATATGCCTATAAAGAGTAAAACAAGAGACACTGAACATTTTGAGTGGTCTCTTCATTTTTTTTCCAGAGCTGTATCTATAAATTCATGCATAATTTTTCTTTCTGTCCATGTGAACAGATGTTGTTCCTGCGCCAAAGAACTTGAAGTTCTCCGAGGTAACACACACCTCCTTCAGAACCACATGGGACCACGGGGCCAAGGACGTGGCCCTTTATCGCGTCACCTGGACTCCAAGGGCCGGGGGAGAACCCACGTTTGTAAGTCAGCCAGTCTTTTTTTTTAGGATACTTTTTTTGCATTTTCAAGCTTTATTAGACAGTACAGAGTTGAAATGGGGAGACAGGGACAGAGAGAGAGAGAGAGGGGGGATGACCTGCTGTAAAGGTCCACGGGTCGGATTTGAACCTGCGACCACTGCAACGAAGGCCCGGGGCCATTATGGTACGCGCTCTATCCACTATGCCATCGGAGCGCCCCAAGTCAGCCAGTCTTGGATGGGACTTCTTCTCAAATGCTATTTTTTACAGCTAGGTTCAGGGGGTTATTAAAATCCTAAAAGTTACACGAGTCATATACCAGGGCTGTACGCTTATTTTTTTAGGTGGTAGCACTAGTGCTAGCAAGCAAAAAAATTCAGTAGCACAAAAATAAATTTGGTAGCACACAAAGTATGATCGAAAACTTGCATAACCTTAACCCTTGCATTTCGCTCTAATTACCTTTGATCATGTTATCTTGGTCTCATTTGAGATTCTCAGTTAATATTATATCCTAGTGTGTGCAATAATAATTATGGAAAAATGAATAGGGGTGCACTGATTGCAATTTAGACAAAAGAATCTAACCTGCCAATTGCAATTTGTTGCTGATTCAGAATTATTATTATTATAATGTCCTTCTGTTAATTAAAACCAAACTTTAAAACATTAAACATAGCCTATTAAATAAATAAGTATACATATTGGTACAATTTAGGATAAATTATACAATAGGTTGTTGTGAATGTGTTGGGAGTAGCTTTTCAGTAGCTTATTTAAAACTTTGTTTAAATAGACTAGGCTACTGTTGACTGCTCGCTGCAGCTGAATGAGTTGCCTTTCAAGCTAGAAAAAAGCGCTAACTTCCTGTTCTTACCGGCTTCAAAATAAAAGTCAACTCACGTTTGGCTAGTAACAGGCTTTTAATGTGAATGCGCACAGGAAATGTTCTGTTTGTACACGCGCTAACTTAACTGCGGTAATGTGCCGTCTCCTTCCGGTAATTACCGTTGGTGAAGTTTTTATACCTAGAATCGCTGCACGAGCACACATC
This sequence comes from Hyperoplus immaculatus, assembly GCA_949357725.1. Classification (NCBI taxonomy): domain Eukaryota; kingdom Metazoa; phylum Chordata; class Actinopteri; order Uranoscopiformes; family Ammodytidae; genus Hyperoplus; species Hyperoplus immaculatus. Next base: position 14,237 of record CASHTC010000978.1, on the reverse strand, counting down.
TTTCACCAGCCAAAGTGGAGGGTGGACTCAATAACTTACTTGCCTAAGTCTACATTTACCCCCATTTGGAGTGTTAATGTAGAGCCCTCTAAGCAGTGTTGTGCAGCGCTCCTCTGTGTTTCAAAGACAGCCTCTCCTCATTAGCAACCTGTCGCATGAGTGCGAATGGATTTGTATTCATCATCGCACGTGATCAATTTCAGTAGCAAATGCGATCAAAACTGTCGCACTGTACAGCCCTGCATATACAGCTCCGGAAAAAATTAAGAGATCAGTCCGGATTTTTCTTCAATCTTCATCTCTACATTACTTATTGAAAATGCTCTAAATGACAATAATTTTATTGTGAATTTGGTAGAAATGTTGTCAGTAGTTTATATTAGTAAATCAAAGTGTTCATTCTACTCAAACATATGCCTTTTGAAGAGTAAAATAAGAGACACTGAACATTTGGAGTGGTCTCTTCATTTTTTTCCGGCGCTGTATATGAACATGACAAGTATAGAAGCCCATGTAATCAGAAAAGAGCATTTCAGGTTCCACCAGCTAACTCATTTATTTATTTGTAAAGTATTGAGCGATGAACACAGGTGCATCTTATCTTCGTAAAGATTTTTAAAACTCTCCAAAAAAAATGACGGTGGACAGAAGAAATGTTTGAGTAAAATCTGAGTTTGTAAGATTCTAGAGATCTTAGAGTAAGATCTCTAGTGATGGCTTAAGCCCCTATCTCACTGGGCTGTGACTGTTTGCCACAAGTTGGAGACTGCATTCGCGAGAGAGTCTCTAAACTGTCTTGAAACGTTCGCGGAGGTCTCAATTTCCTTGCATGAGTCGCAGAGCTGCGCAGTCCTGTTGCTTGAATTTTATTGAACTTGTTCAAAAAATTTGTGCGACAAATCTATTCTCAAAATAGTCTCAGGTGTCTCGAACGCGTCTCAAACCCTTCTCAATTTAGTCTCCGCGAGTCAGAAAGTGCGAGAAGTGTGAGACAACTTTGCGAGGGTTTGGCGACATATGAAACTAAATTATGACTGATTTGAGACAAAAAAATGAGACTGACATTCCGTTCGTGCGACACTCGCCAGACTTTCGCGAGACATAAATGCGAGCTCCCGGCAAGTGTTGGGCAGGACATTCGCAAACGTGTCGTGGGGAACCAACTCAGTGAGACTGAAAGTGATAATTTTCGCTAATTCGCATATTTTCTCGCAATGTTGTGTCTCCAACTTGTCGCACACTGTCGCAGCCCAGTGAGATAGGGGCCTTTAGACTGAGACATCTGGCATCTTGACTTAACTCCAGATTGTGTCTGGATTTTGTTTTGTCTGTACTACTTAACATTTCTTACTTGTTATCGAAAAAATGCATCTTCAGCAGCTGGGATAATTAATCCAGTGAAGTTGCTTTGTCTGGAAATATGCAAATGAGCGTTGCCTTGGAGAGAAGCGTCTGTCTGAAGTGACACTACACATCTGGTTTGAGTTGAAGTCCCCAATACTTGATCCAAAGCAGTGGTGAAGGTTCTCGCCTGAAGTCTTTGCAGTATTTTCTCCCTGTGATTAAAACTGGAGACTGAACCGAGGCAGCTGCAGGATACTACTCAGACGAGAATGTTTCCACCTCTCTACTTTTTTTTTTTTTTAGATAATTTTTTTTTGCATTTTCCAGCTTTATTATATAGTACAGAGTTGATGGGTCGGATATGAACCCGCAACCACTGCAACGAAGGACGGAGCCAATATGGTACCATTTCTGAGGATCTCGTGTTATGACAACTGATAAAACTAACTGGAGACAGTCTTTTAGAAAACATTACAATATAATGTATCATGTCCTAATCATTTCTCGACACAGACATTTACTTTGCGTTAATGTAGGGATGTCCGCAACCAAGAATTTATATTAGCCAAAATGGGGGATTGGCAGACAAATCGGGCTATTTCGATCGAACTTGGACTATTCTGGGTCACTCTTACTATTATTATTATTTTTTTTTAAATTATTTTAAAGTAAATTTTTTGGCTTTTTTTCTTTATTAGACAGATTTGCAGAGACAGAGTTGAAATGAGGTAAATAGGGGAAGACATGTAGAGAACAAACCCAGGTCGGATTCGAACCCAGGTCTGCTGCGATGCCTCTGTGCTTTCTATTATTTTAAAATGATACATTGTTAACATACTTTTGTCTTCTCCTTGTTTCTGTGTCCTTCCCCAGGCCATCCTTTCTAGTGATGAGAACACCCTTGTTCTAGAAGAATTGGACCCTGACACTGAATACCAAGTCCTTGTCACGGCTATCTACCCTGATGAATCGGAGAGCGAAGATCTTATGGGCAACGAGAAAACATGTAAGCAAAACGTTCCCCCCCCCAAATCTCCACACAAAAGCCGGTGTTGCCGGCCCTGCTGCTCTGTTACCATTGGGAAACTCCTCGACAGATCTACGAATTTCTCAACGTGATTGGAGAGCTTTAAATATGTCAGTAGAGTTTATAATATGAGTCCCAAGGCTCTTGTAGAAACTTAATGTGTTTTGAACTATTTGGAATGATGTAGAGTTCTCTCTCCCCTCTGGAAGTACGCTTTTTAGGATGGCCAAAATGGAAAGAAAGACATAAAACCTTGCAGGGAGACAAAAGCATTATTTCATCTTCATGCATTGCTATAAAAAGATCATTTGAAGGACAGAATGTTTGATTGATTTAGATATGTCTGCAAAAACAGTAAAGTAAATCAAAGTCTGATGAAGACGCTCAAGAGATAGATGTTCAGGATTCATACACCTTAGATTTAAGGACCAAAAAAACACATCAATTACACAAACTCCAGATTAAAGTCCTAAATTTGACTTTAATACACACACAAGTAGTAGCGATAAACTTAAAGTTCACTTTAAGTTCATTGTTCATTGATAGGAAAAGGAATTACATTTTTACAGAACACCTTGTATCTCCACTTTTGGGGCATTTCCATCCCAGACAAAAATTTTTCCTTCAAAAAATAGAAATATTTACATTTTAGATCTGAGTTAAGCCCCTATCTCACTGGGCTGCGACAGTTTGCGACAAGTTGTAAACTGCATTCGCAAGGGCGTCTCTTAACTGTCTTGAAACGTTCGCGAGGGTCACAATTTCCTCGCATGAATTTTGAACATATTAAAAAAAAAAAATCCACTATGTAGAGTTTAACAATCTAAAGAATGTCCTGTATGAGTAAAAAACTTGTTTAAAGATTTTTCATTTTGTTTACAAAGTTGTGGGCATCAAGGAGGGGAAAAACAAATGTAATAAGAAAAACAATTTAAATTCTCCAGATAAAATAAAATACCTTTTTAATAATAATTTTCATTTCACTAAAACACATCGCTATAAGTATTCAAAACCAGACACGCCGATCACTTTGGTCTCTTTTATTCCAGAATTGTATGAAAGCAACAAAATAAAAAATCCTCCCTCAATACTTGGACTACGATGTTTAATCATAATTGACAATCTGCTGCAATCATCGTGAAGAAAAGAAAAAATCCAATGAATTAGGGAAATAGATATCGCCGCTAAAAGTGCACACACATCTAGCCAGGCGCCATATTTTGACATTTGTTTTATGACAGTCCCACTCACTCATCCTGCGTTTGGACTCTGCCAATCTCACATTCTTTCTCAATGACCTCACCCGTGATTAGCGCTGGAAATAACTTAAAAGGAAAACTGTATGAAAGTCTGTATGAAAAGGATTTCGGTGAGCTCCACATTGTATTGTGTCTCTGAGATGTTATGACAGTGTTCCCTCAAACAATGTGTCACGGGTTCGAATCATGATGTCAGCTGCGCTGTGTGTGTGTGTGTGTGTGTGTGTGTGTGTGTGTGTTTGTGTGTCGGCCTAATGCATCGCTGATCCGCCTACATGCGTCACATGCGGACCCAGACCATCTGGTGTCATGTTGACGTCCGCCGGGGCCTGTTGTTTCGAGAAAACATAAGTCATATGAGACCAAGACAAGATGTTTGTTTGAGTAGAATGAGCTCAGAGGCGTTTTCCCTTTCTTGTGCCGATGCTATATATGCTATATGAGTAAATACCAGTGTAGCATCAAACAAGAATGTATAGCCCCGGCAGCCTTAGGTGGTCTCAATGTAACTCGGAATAATATAATTAACTAGAAATGCAATTCCTGAAGAAATTGCGGTGTGAATGCTGACGCTGCTGAAGCTGCTGAAGCTGATGCTGCTGAAGCT
>CASHTC010000978.1:0-5000 GCA_949357725.1 Hyperoplus immaculatus | reverse complement strand
AGTTGAGTATATTTAAAGGTGCAGTGTGTAATATGACATCATCAAGAAAGTTCTACAAAGTTCTAGAATGCAACGCTCCCTGGGTAACCCCACCCCTTTAGAATAATAACAGAAGCTACAGTGGTCTTCAAGGACAAGAACAATTCTAAATTTTTATCAATGCTCCTGATGACATTCCAACTATAACACTTTCAAGATGGCGGCACTAGGCCTTGGTCCAAAATATGCAGAAATATGGACATATATGAGACCCTTTCTAAGGGAAAAAAAAAATAATTAAAAATATTTTTTTCAGCTATTATGCACTAAATTAAATGTACTTATGGATATTATAATTACTTTCTACAAAATCTGCTAGGAAATAAAACCTAAAATTCTACACACTGCAGGTTTAACACACATGTGGCTGTTGAGAAGCAGGTGGGATCGATAGGGCCGGTGTTATGCCTAATTTTGCATACCTGCCGAAAATTGCATCCACCTTTTATAAACACTCTTTTGTTATTATTTATTAACAGGCTTATACTATGAGTAATTTTGTCTCAAAAATGTGAATTTCATACATTTTCTAATGTTCTTTTCAGCACAAACTTTATGCTATCACTTAGACAACGTACATTTTGATTAGATTGATTGCACTTTATATTTCTGTCATATTTGACGCATTTTACACTGTTGAGAGTCAGTTCTCCATTTATAAACATGCACTTTGCATATTTTATACATATTTACATATATTTGTGTATTTGTAGACACCTGTGCTTGTGTGTATTGTCTGCCAGGTAGCAACGCTGTGTTTTTGTTTGTTTTATGTTTGGACATGGCCTTGTCCTTTGTAATGCTGCCGCTCGATGTGCCTTCAACTGCCCCCTGGGGACAAATAAAGTTATTTTGAATTTTGAATTGAATTTGAATTTGACACCCAGACCCAACATTTATTTTTTTCACATTTGAAAAATCCAAGGCAAAAAAGGGTCAGCCATAGGACAGCGCCCCCTGGAGCAGTTTGGGGTTAAGTGTCTTGCTCAAGGACACAATATTTGGAGGAACCAGATACCTCATGGTTTTACTGGTTACATAGAGCTACAACAATTCCTCATACAACCTCACTACAATACAGGCGAAACTCGAAAAATTAGAATATCGTGCAAAAGTTAATTTATTTCAGTAATTCAACTTAAAAGGTGAAACTAAAATATTATATAGACTCATTACATGCAAAGTGAGATATTTCAAGCCTTCATTTGTTATAATTGTATTTATTATGACTTACAGCTTATGAAAACCCCACATTCAAAATCTCTGAAAATTTTAATATTACATAAAAATCAATAAAAAAGGGATTTTAAATACAGAAATGTCGGCCCTCTATAAAGTATAATCATGCATATGTACTCAGTACTGGGTTTGGGACCCTTTTGCATGAATTCTTGCCTCAATTCCAATTCATTTTCCATGATATTCTAATAATATGAGTTTCACCTGTACTGCTGAACTGTCCCTTTAACACTGATGTATCTGCAGTTTCCCGGCTCTACCACTAGGTGTCAGTGTTGCTCAAGGAATAAAACATGAATGAAAACCTGGTCTCCATGTGAGTATTTCACATGGAGGCTGAGTGAGTAAGTTGAGTCTCTCTGTCGACCACTTTTAATGGGAGGCAGATGGGCCTAGTACACACACACACACACACACACACACACACACACACACACACACACACACACACACACACACACACACACACACACACACACACACACACACACACACACACACACACACATAAATAACAATGAAAACATTGCCACCACTTATAATAGGCACTTATACCAATGTCTCCAAAAGTATGACTGGTAGCATACTGCGCTATAACTTTGGCAGCATTATAATATTCAATATATAATGATAATCAAGCTCGTAAGGTGTTAACTCCTGCATTCACAAATAGCTCACTTGCACTGCTCCACCTGGGTTTTTTAAGTAAGATCCTAAAACAATCATTCCCTGCTTTCCAAATCACATACTCTTTCTTTTTACTACAATACATACTAAAGTACAGAAGAGTTTTAGTCTTTTTACTGCACTACATACTAAAGTACAGAAGAGTTTTAGTCTTTTTACTGCACTACATACTAAAGTACAGAAGAGTTTTAGTCTTTTTACTGCACTACATACTAAAGTACAGAAGAGTTTTAGTCTTTTTACTGCACTACATACTAAAGTACAGAAGAGTTTTAGTCTTTTTACTACACTACATACTAAAGTACAGAAGAGTTTTAGTCTTTTTTACTACACTACATACTAAAGTACAGAAGAGTTTTAGTCTTTTTACTACACTACATACTAAAGTACAGAAGAGTTTTAGTCTTTTTACTACACTACATACTAAAGTACAGAAGAGTTTTAGTCTTTTTACTACACTACATACTAAAGTACAGAAGAGTTTTAGTCTTTTTACTACACTACATACTAAAGTACAGAAGAGTTTTAGGGCCACAGACAGGAGAGAAAAAAAATCAGATAAGGAAGATTTTTTTCTTCATTATGTTGAGAAATGTCAAGAATAAAGACAAATACTCCAAAATGCTATTGGAGTTAGTGGGGCATCTGGGTGTTTTCAGCATACTACAATTGACGTGCATGTATTGGGACATCCTAAATCTTTTTTCTGGCATACTAAATAGTAGGGAAGTATGGGGATTGGAACGCAGGGATAGTTTTTTTTTAACCAATACAAGTTTGCAGGATAGATTTGTTTCCCCTCCAAAGTAAAAGCCCAAACTGCTCTATACAAAGTTTAATTATTTGCTCTGTTTTAACTTCAATTCGACATGATCTAATACCACATAGTAATTCTATTATATTGATATTGATGATAGATAGATAGATAGATAGATAGATAGATAGATAGATAGATAGATAGATAGATAGATAGATAGATAGATAGATAGATAGATAGATAGATGGATGGATGGATGGATGGATGGACAGACAGACAGAGACAGAAAAGACAGACAGACAGACGGACGGACAGAAAAGACAGACAGACAGATGGACAGACAGACAGACAGACAGACAGACAGACAGACAGACAGACAGACAGACAGACAGACAGACAGACAGACAGACAGAGACAGACAGAAGGATGGATATATATATAGATCAGTGTTGCAGCAAACTAATCCTTGTTTTCTAAGGAAAATAAACAGGAATGACACAATATGTTCGGCATGCAGGAGACATCAGCTGGGCATCTCTACATGTGGAGGCAACATGTGTTTCTTTGGAATAAAGTGGACTTTCCTGGAACCGTTTTGCCAACACATCCCTAATACATTTACTGGTTCATTGCTTGTGATCTCCCACCCTTTGTGAAATGCATGTACATACAGCTCCGTCAAAAAAATGAAGAGACCAGTCTGGATTTTTCTTAAATCTTCATCTCTACATTACTTAATGAAAAATGCTCTAAATGACAAAACATGTATTGTGAATTTGGTAGAAATGTTGTCAGTAGTTTATATTATAAAACCAAAATGTTCATTCTACTCAAACATGTGCCTATAAATAGTAAAACGAGAGACACTGAACATTTGGAGTGGTCTCTTCATTTTTTCCAGAGCTGGATGGCGGGACACTGGAACATTTTTAACAAATTTTAACTTTGCCAATTGTGGACTTAAATTTAGACCATTTGTTTTTGTAATACAACTTTTTCAGAAATTTTTGAATAAATATCTAACTAATTATGCAAATTCTTAAGGCACACACACACACACACACACACACACACACACACACACACACACACACACACACACACACACACACACACACACACACACACACACACACATTCGACAGGCATTTAAGAGGACAATGTATCATAAATCAGACCACTACCAACATATGAATGAATCTCTCTGTAATCTGCAGTATAGTGCAGAGAATGACTGTGGAAAGTCTAGTTGATGTAAGTTATTTAGTATTGAAAAAATAAATAATAATAACGTTGAGATAATGTCCGTTAAAGATGGTTGTATAGGAGAAATATACAGACGCAAACAGACAAGGTTTAGTCAAATAAACACCTGAATGTACATGTTGGACCTTTGATTTATACTAGTATGAAGGAAGACATGTTATGGAAGATAAATAGACTGAATTCAATATTTTTTGCATTCTTAACTAGACACCCACACACACACACACACACAGACACACACACACACACACACACACACACACACACACACACACACACACACACACACACACACACACACACACACACACACACGCACAGATGACCATTAAAAATCATTTTATATTTAGTGTGCAGTATATTTCTGTCCGCTAGGTGTCAGCAGAGCTCTGTACATATGAAGAACGGGGGGTTGTCGGTTAGTGGTCTCCAGGGTGATATCATTTTCTCCAAGACACACACACACACACAGACACACACACACACACACACACACACACACACACACACACACACACACACACACACACAGACACACACACACACACACTCACACAGACACACACACATGCAATCACGTGCAATCACACGCACACACACACACACACACAGACACACACACACACACACACACACACACATGCTCTCTCACACACACACACACACACACACACACACACACACACACACACACACACACACACACACACGTGCAATCAGACACACACATGCAATCACACACACACACACACACACACACACACACACACACACACACACACACACACACACACACACACACACACACACACACATACACACACACACACACACACCCCATCCCTTAGACAGGCATCAGAGAACAGATGAGGTGAGGTGGATGGGGAGGAATGGGAGATTTTCCACTACCACATTTCACCTCCGGCCGACCGCGGCTGGAAAGACAATATCTGCTAAAAACAGGTCATCACTCAGAGCGAACAACATTCAACTCAACGACAGCACGTGTGTG